>NW_020769315.1:6919439-6935025 GCF_900518735.1 Pseudonaja textilis | reverse complement strand
ATAGAATAGAATAGAATAGAATAGAATAGAATAGAATAGAATAGAATTCTTTATTGGTCAAGTGTGGTTGGGTGCACCAGGAATTTGTCTCCAGAGCATAGTATACATACAAACAACAAAGTGATGTCATAGATCATAAATCACAAGATACAAACAACAATTGATAAATCATAATATGCCAATAGAAAAAGATAGTAGGAAAGATGAGAGGTGAGAAAGATGAGAAGATGGCAAGGATAATAGCAATACAGTAATAATAACTCTACTAGAAGAGACAGGTCTCAGCAGAAGAGGCAGACTAAGTGTATCAATTAATCCATGTACTATGGTGACAAAGTAGAAAAAGAATCCTATACCGAATTAGTCAATACCCAGGATAATAAGGATCATGTCAGATATTAAATTTCCTTAGCATCTGTCAACAGGTGAACAATGAGACTCAGGAGGTATGGCTGAGGAGGTATGAGCAACCAGAACCTAGTCCTGTCAGATTAGTGGAAGAAGAACAACTACAGATGGAAGAATATTGTGTTTGAACATTTCAACATTATGGCTTGGATTACAAATTGTAACCAACAAAGTGAGGCTACTTGTAATAAACCTTCGAACACTAGAAAATAATTTAACTAGACTCAAATATCATTTCACAATGATTAGCAGATCAAAGTTGTTCATTACCAGAAATAAAATAATCAGGGAAGCAGAACTGGAAAAGGTTCAGAAAAATTGTGAAAATGAAAGACCTCAAAACTATAATAGAACTCAGATGACAACAATTGAAAAATAAGGAAAGTAACTGATATGAACTATACAATGATAAATTAGAAGAAGTTATGACAACAGAACCAGTACAAACCAGCATTGAAGCAACCTATGGATTGAGTCCCCAACAAGAGAAATTAAAAGATTATGACATTTGCAGAATTACCTGCAAAGTGTAAGACAAAGACTTTAAGCATTGAAAGTAATGCCCAAATAGATCTGGTATCTATAATGCTGGATATGAATAAAGTTCTTGCAAGGATAAAAAATACCCTCTATCAAACAGACCAATTGGCTTAACACTATTGGTACACTATTGGTGATTACAGAAGAGCTGATTATCGAAATTAGAAAACCAAATGCAAAATCACATCCAATCCCAAAGGGGAAGTTTCGATTAGAAACCAGGATAAAGAAATTAAGACTAGATGCAAGAAATTAAAAAAAAACATGAAAGAGCAAAAAATTGAAGAATGCAAAAATCAGGACAAGACTAATTTAAAAAATTGGCTTAGCACTAGAAAAAATGAAGAATCTTTGATAATCATAAAGCAACAAATAATAATAGCTGGGAAAATAGCATGCTATGAAACACAAATCATCCAATTTAAGGCAGATCAGCTGTTTCAGTATCAGAGACAATTCTACCAAAGTATAAATGGTAACTGAAAATCTGAAAATGGAAAACAAAACAAAAATCAACAAAAAGATTTGGAAAAATGTATAGGAAGCTCAGAAAGACTATAACAAAAATAGTGGATGAAGAAAAAAAAATTGAAAATGAATTTGGTAACAATCAAATAGAAAACCTAACAATAACAGAAGAAATGGTTAAATATCAAGTGAAAATACTTAATTTGAAGTGCCCTTGCAATTGTATGTGCCAGCAGGCTGCCAAGTGCCCAAATTTTGATCACTTGACTGTGAGGGTACCACACCAACCATAACTTCAGGGCCAGTCATCAGACCCTTCATTCAGTACTACTGTAAATTCAAATGAATGACCTTGAACAAATGGACATAAGTTAAGGCATTATTTAGGCAAGGCATTATATTTTACAAAGGTTTTTTCTATCACTAAACTTCCATACTATAGAAAGCCTAGGAAACTTTTCCTGTGGAGAACTAGCATTAAAACATATGTTTTCCATACTCAAGTCCAGAATTCTACTGCCTTCTTTGACATTATTTGTAGAAGTGTTTCACAGAACTTCAGAATGGATAATATCTTTGGATGACTTGTCCCAATTAATAGCAGCAATTAAAATTGCCTCCATTACTCAATGTTCTTCAGCAGGAAAGATAATGTCAGTCATGAAAATGTACTCCACTACAGATTGAGGAAAGGCAGGATCATTTTCCAAAAGTATGAAGGACACCCTAAAGAGGAAAGATAATAAATAGAAGAAAGAATGGATGATGAATATAGTTGCATCCTCTGAGGACCACAAACTTGCTTCTAAAGGCCAGTGGCTTTGCTTTATTTAGTCATCATATTTAGAAAACAGCATTTGGGGCCTGTCAGTTATGGAAATGCATTTGTTTAGGGAAGTGCTGTTACCAATATATACAGTGCTTAATCATCAGCGACACCTTATTGTGAATTTCTAGAAATAGGTCAGAAAAAGTGCTGCCTAGGACTAGAGAGATTACTTGGGAGACAGAACATTTTTAACAATAGAAGTGATGGACCAGAAATGATATACTGCAGGAGAGGAGGAGAGGAGGGGGAAATGAAGAGGAATTTGAGATTATTTGTGAATGTGTTTGTGTTTTTAATGCATGGATGGATGTGAAAAACAATTTGGGGGGTCTATATACTCAATACTGCTATGTAAGGTGTTGTGACTATGATTTTGTGACCACTGCTTAAGCATATACCAAAGAGTGACTGGAAAAGCAATGAAAGTAGACCTCCATTCTTAACCAACAAAATAGTGTAAGCACTGTGTTTTTTGAACTTGGACTGTGCGTTATAATGCAAGTACAAAGCAGGCAAACTTTGTATTGCAAGATAGTGAAGCACATTTTGTCACTCCCCCTTGGTCCTCCTGTGTAGCCTGATGGTGACCAAATTACAGTTAATGGATTAAAAAAAGTCTAATACTAAAGAAAAACATGAGAGCCACAAACAAAGTAAGATAATCAAGGGACCAAGGAATTGCATTCTAAAGGAGAGAATACATAAGTGTACTCCTTCACATGTTGTTTCAAGGCTTCAGTCTTGGAATGGGGCCTTTAGTTTTCATCTAGAAATAAATAATTGACAATGAATAAAAGAGCAAGAAGTTCTATGAATCCTGGCAGATCAGGCTAAATACGGGATTCCTTTTAGCTGCTCCATTTTACATCAGTTCCTGGCAGAAAAGGTCCAAGTTTTTGCTCAGCTCCTGCTAAGTCTCATTTCAAACCACAGCAATTTTGGATTGCCTTCATTTGCTGACTGGGAAAGCAACCAAAACCTCCATTGTCTGGCAGCTTAGGGTTTTAGAATCCAGAGGAAAGCAACATATGTACTTGGGATTTTTCTTCCTATGAGTGTCACTCCCCCTCAATGCAGCCCAGGCTGGGGCTGGTTGTAATTGTTATTTATTTCACTTGTTTTACAAATAGTTGCCAGAATTCATATCTTTGTTCATGAATGAAACAGAAAGAATATGAGATTTGGAAGAAGCAAATGAACAAAAACAAAGAAGGCAAAACTGAGAGATTTATCCACCCCTGTGCCTAAATTTAGTAAAATTAGATGGTTGTCTTTAACTGCAAAGATAAGTGAGGAAGTAGAAGCATTAGACCTGGTTCAGGTCTCTGGTTCTCAGTTGCAGTGAAGGGGGATGTAATATTAAAATGTTTTGATGGCTACTATTGATGTATGTGGGGTGAAAAAAATGGCAAATTCCATTGCCATAACTCTACTTCAACCTTTCCTAGTTCTGTTTCTATTCCTTTTTAGTGGGATTAAATTAATTTCTGCTACTTGAAAGAGAAGTTTAGAAAGTGGGGACCATGAGTTCAAGTCTTACCTTAGCCAATAATGCCAGCTGGATGGTGCTGGGCCAGCCTCTCTCTCTCTCTCAGTCCAACCACTTCACAGACATGTTGTTGTGAAGAAAATAGAAGGAGGAAGGTATGCTGGATATATTTGCCACCTTAAGTTAAAGGCAAGATGGATACATTTATATATACATATGTTGTGGCTCCGATTCCCGAGCCTGTGCTGTTAGAGGAAGAGGACTTGGAAGATGAGGAGGAGGAACTGGGAATGCTTTCCTCTCCAGGACCTTCCTCTCTGGCAATGCCTTCCTCCCCAGGACCTTCCTCCCTGATAATGCCTCAGGTTCCATCAGACAACCGAGAGGAACAGCCTGAGATTAATCAGGAGGAAGGCATATCAGAGCAGCCCCTGACAGGGAGTCAAGAGGAAGAATGTTGGCTTGATCCTAGGCAGCATCGTAAGGAGAAACGTGAGCAGCAATGTAGGAGGCATGGGAGGGTCAGAGAGTGAGCTGAGTCATTGAGCCACACCCCACAGGGGATAAAAGTGGGTGTGTTGTCGGCTAGAACTTTGTACGGGACAAAGTTTAATCTTACTTCAGGTTTTTCGATGTGAATGATTCTTGTGGTCTGCCTTGTAATTCTCTGTGAGTAGCTTTTTACTTATTATCAATTCGGACTTGGCAGGCAGAGCATGTTGGAATGCCAAGGACATTATCAGTTCCAAAGAATTAACTCTGTGTAGTCCGAGTCAGCTTGCCTGCCTGTGTTTGTGTGAGTTTGTACTCTTTCATCTTTTGAGAAAGAAGAAAGGTGAGACAGAACATACATATATGCGTGTATGTATATATATATGTTGGTTATGGATTGGATAGACACTGATTAAGTTCCTGTTTATAGAGCTCCTTTTCAGCTGGACACAATCTCTCCACCCAATCTACTGTTATGAAGCTAATATCAGAGGAGAGAGTGTTTTGTTTTGCCCACTTGAAAGGTAGAGCATATATCCTCTCAGGCAGGGATGTCAAACTCATGTCATCATGGTGGTGTTACGTAAGGTATCAGGATTCCCCCCCCTTTGCTTAAAGCAGGTGTGGGCGTGGCCAGCACATGACGCATCCGGCCCATGACAGCCCTGCTCTAAGGGAACATTAATAAAGTGAGATGCCATGTAAATGAATATAATGAGTTAGATCATCATGACACAAGGAAGTACTGTAACTAGAAAACCAAAGAAATAATTAAAACTGTTTATTGCAAAAGTGGATAATAAGTTGCTGCTGGAAGTTTGTTGAAGGCAACCTTTTCAGTGCTGGGAATTGTACAATGTTTGTGGGTAGAGCACATGCTTTTAAAAAAGGTCCAATATTCAATTCATGTTCCAAAGATGCTTTTTCAAAAGGCAACTGGACTTTGTTTTATAAATTAGATGACCGAGAATCTCCATAGATATTCAATTCATGGCAACTTTTGATAAAGGAGATCAGATACAGGAGCTGGGAAAGAGCCTTGCTAATGGTGTTGGAGAGAACCTACAAGATCAGGGAAGACATCCTTAGGATGAATGAATCAATATTCTAACCTGCAGCAAAGAATCTTGCACACCAGTAAAATTGAATTTGATTCCTTTTTCAAAAATTGGTTCTTTTGTACACTCAGAAAGAATTTTTCATGGGCAGCACTCAAACATGTGGTCTCTCTTTCACCAGCACATCAAATGTTTGAAGCCTTTATGATGTTGTTTAGGTGGATGTGAAAGAAGATATCATCCTGGCATTGTTTGTTTATTTTTAAGCTTTACAACGATGCATTTCATGCATTCGTTTGAATTTGCAGACATGAATATGGAGAGTCATTACCTGCATAGGTTTTAGGCAAGCTGACAGAGAAGCACAACTGTTCCAGCAAATTCTGATCTACTGTCTTTCTAGATATTTATTCCATGTTCATTATCATGGTATCTGAGCTGTTATGATTGATCTCGTCTTCAGCACAGTAAGACTCTATAAGATGTTCTATTAATCCTAAAACATCTCCCATCCATCACCTTTAGTTCCTTCAGTGGAGTTTAAAAAAAAAGGTAAGAGCACAATTTAACATGGCCTGCATTAATATTTTTGTGCCCCCAGATGGCCTAATTGATGGCCAACTTAACTGCTCCCATGTCTTTGTCACTAGAATATTAACTCTTAACTTATAATATGTTGGCATAAAGAATGACAGATGAATAATAGAATCAGAATTGATGCCAACAGTAGGAGGACTTTTGAAAGAGTCCATCATGCTTTCATAGAAAGGGTAAGAAGCCTTTGTTCCAGACTTTTTTTTTTCTGAAGTCCATTGTACAGGAAAAATTCAGTGTACTTCTCAATGATAGGATAAAGTAATGGTATGGAACAATTTTAGGGCCCATTTTTCATGATTTGTTCCTCCACATATAGGGATGGCTTCAAAAGCTGAGCTGCAAACATTCCCTTATTGCAGGGGTCAAATTTTCACTAGTTCAAAGGCTGGGGTTTTAAACAATTTCACACCACTTCACAAGAACAATAGTACTAGGCTTTACACAACATGTTAAGAGTCTCAGTTCAAAATTAGGCATGGATAGAATAAAAAGGGAAAGGGATTAATGGGTGCTTTAATGTGAGAACTGGCTATTTTAGGCCTCTGAAAGTATTAAAAAATACATTTCACCTTAATCTCCTTCAAAGGAAAAAAAAACCACACTAACTGTTAGGCCCCCCAGCTCTTATGGGGTGGCTCTGATGAAGGCTATAAACAGGATGCTGTTGGGTTATAAGCATTTCATTTTATTTCTGGCTTCTGGTAACTTCATAATATTTAAAGTCCATAGTCAAAAGTACAGTGGCTCAGCTCTAGTTGACTCTTGTTAACAGTGAGAAAATAGCAAGGCAAAGAAAGAAACAGAGTTGTGACAACTTGAGAATGATCAGAAGCAGTCTTCAATTACCTGCAGGATTGTCACAGAAAGAAAGGGATGGATTTGTCTATGGACATTCTCAGTCATCTAGGTCATAGTTGTCCCAAAGGTGCTTTTCAAATCCTTCCATTCCCCACAATTCAGTCAGAGCTGAAGAAGCTTCTTGGATGAGAAGTGAAATGTCTTCAAATAAAAACAAGAATATCCAGTTGCCTCTTGAAAAAGCACTTTTGGGTCAAAGGAATGGATATATTTATTTCAATTTATATGGCTCCCCATCCCATTGTTATGACTCTGGGTAGCTAACAACAATTAAAATCTCCACAAACAACAACCTAACAACAAATACATAATCAGCAGCTGAAATAAAAGCCACAAAGAATTATCACTATATAGTAATAATCTCACAGGCATTGCCATGAGATGATTACTATATAGTTCTGACCCTCGTGCCCAGTCACATAGCCAAATCTTCAAGGTCTTAAGAGAAGCCAAAAGGGTTGGGGCCAATATAATCTCCTAAATTTATTCTCTATTTCCCCAAAAGGCAGTTGGCTAAAGTTATAAGGAAGGAGGTTCAGTTTAGCAACAGAAGGACTTCCTGATTATATGAGCTGTCTGCCAGGTGAGTTGTCCTTGTGTTGGTCTTCCAACAGAAAATTGGATAGTGATCTGTTAGAGATGTTCTAGAAGATCTTGCACAAATGCATTTAGTGGCCATTCAAAGTTACAATGGCACCGAAAAAAGTGACTTATGACCGTTTTTCACACTTACAACCATTGCAATATCCCCATGTTCATGTGTTCAAAATTCAAATGCTTGGCAACTGTCTCTAAAACTATCTCGAACATCCCAGGATCATGTGCAGCAGGTTCTGACTTATTCTGGAGAAGCGGAAATTTTGAGTAGTTCGGAGAACCGGCAAATGCCACCTCTGACTGGCCCCGCCCCTACCTATTTTCTGCCTCCTGAGTCCCAGCTGTTTGGCTGGGTCTTCTTTTGTTGTCCTGCTTAGAATGGAGTTGGAAAGCAGTGGAGTGAGGTGGGGATGGAGATTTCACAGTATCCTTTCCCTGCCATGCCCACCAAGCCACGCCCAGCAAGCCATGCCCACAGAACCAGTAGTAAAAAATTTTTAATCCCACCACTGATCATGTAATCACTTTTTGTGATCACCTTCTGACAAGCAAAGTCAATGAGGAAGCCAGATTCACTTAACAACCATGTTATTAACTCAACAACTGCAATGATTCACTTAACAACTGTGACAAGAAAGGTTGTAAAATGGAGCAAAATTAAAATCTCCGAAATTAAAATTTAATGACTGTCTCACATAGCAAAAGAAATTTTGGGCTCAATTGTGGTCATATTTCAAGGACTACTTGTAGGGGACTGGGTTAAATGATCTATAAGATCAGCTAATAGTACTATTTTACCTTATAAATAAAGAACAAGGAACTTTTTAAGATCAGAAATCTTCTGACTGCTGCTGGTATCAGTTTATTGGAAAACCATAGCTGCAGAATTATTTGTTGTGATTGGGCAAAGTTGTCCTTAGGATTACCAATAAATTTAGCTTAAAAGTATTAACGTTGTATAACATATGAAGAAGAAAGTTGTCTCTGTTTTTAAAGCCACTATAGTAATATATTGGCAGAATTTTTCTATCTTGCATTTCCCCTGAATGATCACTTCTAGTTTTGAACCCAGCTGTCCGTGTCTGTTTTGAGATATATTAACATTTGTAATATTTGCAGTCAACAGTTATTGTGGAACTGAAAGGAACATAATAAATTGATTTCATAAACTCATGATCACAATAAATTATGCTCATAATACACTTGTCATGAGAGTCTTGAAGAGCAAGAAGACAGTATTTATCATGCAAGTACCACAATTATGTCAGAAAGCACCCATCTTGTTTTCTGAATAGTCACAGTACTTACAAATTAATCTATTTTATTAGCTGTATGAAATAGCTGGGTAGTGAAATAATGCCGTGAAGTTTTTTTAAAAAAAGTAAATTTTTGGGTTTTCCAAAAGTCAGTCCTTCCATTTTCCAAGCTTTGCTGATTAAAAACAGATGCTCAGATTTTCAGGTGTTCCATCCTTTCCTTTTACTTTCTGGAAGGGATATGTGAATATTTGCTAAATATTGGTTATGACTCCCCTATATTGGTTAAAGAATCACCCTGCTAGCCAGAAATTTAATGTTTTTACTGAAAGTGAGTATATGTGTCACCATTGCCTCTGCAGGCCTTCAAGATCATGGAAAGTTCCTCAGGAAACACCCAAAGTCCCTGAGATGACACTCAATGTCCTTGGAGGACCTCCAAAGGTGGTGGGTGGCTCTATTTCTGAACGTCTTTATTTTATCTAGAGTGCGCCAGCTTGTCTGGAGGAGCATCTGTGTGGAGAAGTGGATACTGTGGCAAACATACAAATATGAATGCCAAAGTGTGTTTAGGGTTCTCTCTTACTAAGGGAGGCCTATCTATATTCAGCTGAATAAACACGTAAAAAAATCAGCAAAACAACCCCTTCATTGCTGCTCATTAAATCTGCAAAGCTCAAAGAGACCTCTAGAAGCCAGCACTGATCACTACTTTTTGTGAATGGAGCACTTTTATTACTCTCTAAGCTGAATCAAACTCCATTCCCCCACTTTGGTCTCCACAAAAGCCCTAGAAACGCTTGATTATTAAGTAGCCATATAGCATGCCAGGATAGTAATCATTCTGCAAAAACTCACAATGGAAAAATCTAGACAGTGAAGATTGAAATATGAAATCTGCTGGTCATGGAATGATTGTTGAAACAAATTAACAAGTTACTGAGTTTTGGGGAAGAATTGATTTGGGGGAGCAGAAGATAGAGCATCATTGTGTCTTAAAATTCCGAATTATTCTCTCCAGTTACAGGATTGTGAAATTGATGGGGGAATTAGTCAAAACAATAGGCTGGAAAGGCTTTTTGTTTCTACATTTAACAGGGTGGATGCCACCATTACTATTACACAACTAATTATAGTCTATTCTCTAATGGTCTTATCCATTGTTCTCCAAAAGTCAAAACTGCTGCTTCACCTATTAAAAAAATAATAATATTTGTTGTCTCTCCCCTTCCTATTTGTTTTACGACAGCTTAGATTTCTGGTCCTTAATCTCATCCTGACAGCTCCTAACTTGGCTTTAAAGATGACTAAAACAACTGTTCTAAGAGGCCTTACAAATTCAAATAAATTCAGTCTTGATCTTGCAGCAATATACATATACATTTTGTGTGTGTGTGTGTGTGTGTGTGCGTGCGTGTGTATTCTTCTGCAAAGGCTGCAGATGTATATAGTATAGATCTTCGTTTTACAACCCCATAATCCTTTTTTATCAGGGTGGAATCAGTGCATCTGAATGGAGCTGAGCATTTACTGGCTAGATGCCCTTCCTGACACCTATGCAGAGTTTGCAGCAGATATTTTCTCTTTGTGCCCTAATAGAGAAACATCTGCTGTTTAGGATTGAACTTCAACCTTCTGAGTGGGAGGTGACAGTCTTCATCTCTAGGCCACTGTGCCTCCCTCTCCCTTTAATATATATTAGAAGCTAATATACAGTATATTAAAGAAAAAAAGTAGGAAAGAAGAACCAAAGGTGTAAAAGTAATTAACCTAAGTCTGAACCTTTTATTATGTAACAAAGACCTCAATGCATGCTTTTCCCTTGCTCTTTCTTCCCTATATTACATGTAGTTTTAATGAAAATGCCATATAATCATGATGCTTGTAATACTGATATCTTTAACTGCACTAATAACAATATAACTACCTTTCAGTAGAATTAGTCAAGTGGCAGAAATTGTGGGATAGAAATGTTAAATTGACTATGTCAATTGCATATAAAGAAAATTTGTATAAAATGTTCTATAGATGGCATTTTGCACCAACAAGACTGGCAAAAATATATAAAGATAGATCTGCTAAATGTTGGAAATGTAATCAAACACGTGGTTCATATTACCATATGTGGTGGAAATGTCCAAAAGCCAAAAAATATTGGACAAAAATACACATCTGGTTGGAAAAAGTGTTAAAACATAAAGATAAAGTTAAAACATAAAGCATATAGACATGAAACCAGAAATATTTTTATTGGGCATTCTGGTGGAAAAATATGATAAAGGGGCTATATACTTGATTTTACATGTATTAACTGCAGCTAGAATTGTATTGCTCAACAATGGAGGTGTGATGAGATCCTGACAGATGAGAATGTAATTAAGAAAATACTAGAATGTGCAGAAATGGATAGACTAATGCTTATAATTAAGGACAAAGAAGAAACTAAATACTTTTTGATATGGGACTTATTTTATTAATGGTTGGACAATAAAAACAGAAGTTAGAAAGATAGGGACATAAAAAGGATAAATGTTAAAATGGAAATCTGTTAAAATGGACAAATTAAATATTATTGTTATTACAGTATTAATGTTATTGTGATTAATGTTATTGTAAACACTTTGATTACAATTGCCTAAAAACAATTGTACCCCGACAACTCACTGTTTGATTGAAATGGATTTTTTATATGTTATATAAATAAAGCAAATAAAACTTGAAAAAAATATAGCTACCTTTCATTTCCTCTTTTGTACCTAAGATATCTAAACAATAGAATGTTAAAAATTTAAGTGTATTATATAAATATCATTGTACTAACAAACACAATGTATTAGGATTTATGCTGTCACAATTTAAAAACAATAACTGTAGAAACTGGAGGCTGCAACAAATTATACTTTATGTAAACATCTTATTATTATCATACCAGATCCATCTCTTTTCAGTTCTTATCGTATTTCCCATACTTAGCGGAAGTAAATTTGAGAGTCTGGATGTTTGGATATATTTGGAAGAACAGCTCATATCTTTCCTTCTCTTTTGTGAATATGCTACTCGTGAAAATTTTGGCCACATTTGTTTGGGCTGCCCTACCAAAACTATGTGGTTAGCTTTCTAATTTGGGAGGGGGGGGGAGATTCATGATAGTAAAGCCTAGAAGATGATATTATTTCCTGGGGTCTTTGTCCCGTAAGAGAAGATTAACTGCACCGAACCTATTAGTCTGTTTGGAGAGGGAATTTTCTGGCTACAAGCAGGAAGCAGGATCAAAGCAGAGGCCACCACCAGCCAGTACTTTTCCTGCCCTGGGACGTCCCTACAACCCGCAGCCATCAAGGAAGAGCCTAGGCCAGGAGAGGCGAGATGGAAGGTGCGGAGCTCCATGCAAATGCAAGCAGTGCAGTGCTCCTGCACCTTCCGGCCATTTCCATTGCCACTTCAGCCCACCTCTGCTGCCACACCCCCCCCCCCCCTTGCTGCCACAGCACCATTACCTCTTCCTGGCCGGTGAGGGCTACGCTGCTTATTGCATGTTGCACCACCCATAAATTTGCATATTACAGGTGCCAGCTTCTAATGGTGGAGATTTCCAACCCTACCATGTGCTGGTCCCATATTCCAGAGCTGCAATAGACACAGGACTGCCCCTTTGGTCATCTCAGAGCTACTCTGGGATGACCAAAGGGCCAGTCCTGTGACTACTGTAGCTCTGGAATATGGGACTGACTTTCCCACCAACATCAGCAAGCCACTGCCAGTCAAAATTCATATTAGTGGTACTCAGGATTTGAAATTATGAGTTTGGTGGTCCTTGAGGTCCAAAAGTTTGATGACCCCTGCTCTAGTGCTTTGAATAATAGTTAACTCCCTTTTCTTTGTGGCATCCCCTCAAATATTGGAACACTGCCTAGTCCTTCTTTTGAGGCATCCCCTTCAATATTGGAACAATCCCTAGCAGTGGTGGGATTCAAAAATTTTTACTACCAGTTCTGTGAGTGTGGCTTGGTGGGTGTGGCAGGGGAAGGATACTGTAAAATCTCCAGTCAGAGGTGTTATTTGCCAGTTCTCTGAACTACTCAAAATTTCTGCTACTGGTTCTCCAGAACTGGTCAGAACCTGCTGAATACCACCTCTGATCAGGGGTGGAATTCAAATTTTTTAACAACCGGTTCTGTGGGCATGGCTTAGGTGGTGGGCATGGCTTGGTGGTCATGTGACTGGGTAGACATGGCTTGGTGGTCATATTATTGGCTTCCACCTAAAATATCCTGATAAACCATCCTGAATTGCAAATGTAATGCATGACTTGTTTTTTCCAGGTAGACCTATCTGTTTTTTAAGGAGGGCAGGATGTCAGATCCATATATCTGTCATTTCTTCAGTGGAAGAAGAAAAGGGGCGGGGGGGGGGGGCTGATAAAGAAATCCTTTCTTGATGTAACCTGAATATATTTAACCTTATATCAAATTTGTATAACCCACACATGATACAATGGAGGGAGAAAAGCCAGATGGCCAGAACTATCACCTCCGAGAGGCACAGCCAGGAGATGAGAAGATCATAAAAATTCAACAGTGAGATATATCAGGGGAATCTCTGGAAAAAGTTTGTTCTAAAAAGGGGGTGGGGGAAAATTAGGTATGTCCTGGGAAACTGTGAGAAAGATTGTTCCTACAGAAGGGGTGGGAGGAGAATTAACATACTGGCTTTTGTTTCTCTAAATACACATTGAGATAAGGGGAGGGGTTCTAAACTCCCTTATGTATTCCTGTATGCCTGAGGGACCTCAGATGCTGCTTTGAACTCCTACATGAATTGTCTCATCTCAATAAAGGATTCCATTTGATACATTTGGTTCTCAGAAGTTCATTCTTGCTAATTGAATGGGGAAAAGTTCTGTAGCCTGACAGGCTGTTTCTGTAAGGAACCCCAGAATGTTTCCTCCCTGCCTTCCTTACAGGATTAGGCCAGTAAATTTCTTCTAACAACCAGTTCTCCAAACTGCTTAGAATGTTAAAAACTGGTTCTATCAAATAGGTGTGAGCTGGTAGAATCCCACCCCTGCTTCTGATCCCTAGTCCTTCTTTACATAGACTAGACCTACTCAGTTCCTGCAACCATTCTTCATGTTTTAGCCTCCAGCCCCCTAATCATCATTGTTGCTCTTCTCTGCACTTCTTCCAGAGTCTCAACATCTTTTTTTAATATATTGTGGAATTTCCAGTGCTCATCTAGGAATTGGTGAAGAGTGATAAAATATATAAAATATGCCTTTTGGAAATCTGAAAGTACCCACTTTCTGGAAAAAAAAAACCATCATAAAATTTAGTGGATAACTACAATAGATGTTCCACTGTAACAACTTGACAGTTAGGTCCAGTCAGAATAATATTTTGGAAAGGGATTTGAAGCATTTATGTTATATTTACTTGTTTATATGCATTGCAGGTTTTAAAAAAAGACCAATATGGGTTAAAAAGTTTCTGTTTTAAAAAAGAAGAGTTGTGTGCTTTGGGCATGCATAGACAACACAGAAACAGAGAATGTATCTCTATCTCGTTACCCATGAGCAAGGATTCTCAAGTGGCTGTCTATGAAATTCTTTCTCTGCTCAGTTATGACTGGTACTGAATCTTGTAAGCTGAAGATGTATCTAACCTCCCAAATCTTTGGTTAAATTTCTGCTGCTGAGCCTTCTGTCTTGCTACTGATTTTCTGCCTGTTCTTGCCAGTGTTCCTGGGTATTTAGCTAATTTATGGCTTGTTTTAGATGCAAGAATTCTTGGAGGGCATTTATTGTGCAATTGTTTCACTGCAAATTGTTTTAATTTGTTCTGCCCCTGCACTGGGATTATTTTATGAATGTTGAGTAGTTTAGAAATGTATTAAATAAATAATGTCAGAATATTCTTAATAGGGAAGCCACCAGCATGTTTTTTCCAGTGTTTAAGCTGAGATACTGAGAAGGAACAAAGGAACAATATCTGAAGCAGGCTGGAGAAGCCAGGAAAACCATGGGCCTCTCAAATCCAAAGCCCTCCTTGCTTCTTGCTGCATCTCAACAAGCCATCTTGCTTACCTAACTACTCATGTTGCTGGAGTAGATTAATTACATTCCATTGGTTTCAACTGCAGGGCATTCATCTGGATAGTTGTTAAGAACAGGACAGGACTGGAAGGAAGACATACAAATCTAGCCTATCTATCCTCACTTCCTGCTACCCAGCTGTCAGGAACCTTATAAAGGGTCAGACTTCACCCAGTTTCAAACTCAAATGGTAGTAAGCAGAAATTCAAGGACACAGTTGTGGAAAAACTTATTATATTAGAGGTATTGAAAAAGCAGTAGAGTAGAAAGGCAGAAAATGCATATATACAGTAAGTTTTCAACTATCTTGACAATTGAACAATTGACAAATCTTGGACAATCTGGAACTACGCTGCCTACAGTTGGACTTAAGCGTAGTACACAAAATTATCTGCTACAATGTCCTACCAATCAATGACTACTTCAGCTTCAACCGCAACAATATAAGAGCACACAACAGATACAAACTCAATGTTAACTGCTCCAAACTTGATTGCAGAAAGTATGACTTCATCAACAGAGTGGTCAATGCCTTGAATGCCCTACCTGACTCTGTAGTTACATCCTCAAACCCCCACTCCTTTAACCCCAAACTATCCACTATTGACCTCACCCCATTCCTAAGAGGTCTGTAAGGAGCATGCATAAGTGCACCATCGTGCCTCCCATCCCTGTCCCATTGTCCCCATTTAATCGTATCTATTTTCAGTATTCTTACTCATGTTTATACTTATACCTATTATCTTGTAAGCGATTGACAAATCAAATAAATAAATAAATAAAAAAGTCTCCAACCATTCTCTCTCCCCCTCTCTGTCTGTCCATCTGCTCGTCCACCCATCCATCTATCTATCTATCCATCCATCCATCCATCCATCCATCCATCCATCCATCCATCCATCC
>NW_020769315.1:6904674-6919429 GCF_900518735.1 Pseudonaja textilis | reverse complement strand
TCTATCTATCTATCTATCTATCTATCTATCTATCTATCTATCTATCTATCTATCATCTATCATCTATCTAATCACCCAAGATTCAACACTAATTTTTCTTTTGTCGCCTCAAATGCCCCAGCTAGGTTGAGAACTGGTTGTTTCTCAGTGAAAGGGGTAATTGATGTTTGTGCATGGTAATTGTAAATGTTCCATCAGTGTCTTGTGGCAAGGAGAGCAAATGATAAACAATGCATAACAATATCATCATACAAATGTTGCAACTAAAATATTTGCATCAAGTATCAGAATGAAAATAGAAAATCCCAACACTTGCCTGATGGTGTCATCAGCCTTTGCTTATGTCACTGAACAGATGTATCTGGTTTTACTTTCTCTGACCTCTGCTCATATAGAAAGTAGTTCTCTGATTACTCTTCAAATACAGGTTTATGCTTTATTAAAGTAGGACTTTGTGAGTGTGTGGTACTAAAGGTATACCAGTCAAATGGTACCGGACTAAAATGTGGAAGGCTGTGTGTTCAAGTTCCACCTTAGCCATGAAAGCCAACTGAGTGACTTTGGGCCAATCCCTCTCTGTCAGCCCAACCCACTTCACTGGGATGTTATGGGAAAAATAAGAGGCAGGTGAATTGGATATATTTGCAGCTTTGAAATATTTGTAAAAATAATAAAGGCAGGATATAAATAAATAAAGAGATAAAATAAATGCACCTTTCCAATGCATATTTTCTGTGCACCTGCTTCTCAGCTTAGTGTCATCTTGCAGAAAATTCACTGGGAGAGCCCAAAGAATATACGTGTCTGATGCTCTTCTTTATGCATTGAATTGTCATGTCTTCCTATCTCTTGTTATATCTAAGCTAAAACACCTATGAAATCTCACAACAGAACTAACATTTACATATTAATTTAATTCCCTTTGATTGAACTCAAGCTTCATAGAACAGAATTTTATTTAGAAATGACATCTCCACTGAGAACTAATATATGTATCAAATAAAAATACTTTAGGAAAATGTATATTTTAGGAAATTTGCATTTATATAAATGTATATAATAGGAACTTTCCTAGTATTAGGAAGCTTAGGGCTTTTTTAAAATACTATTTTGAACCAATAGACATGCAAGGAGAACCAGATGTTTTCAGGTAAATATACTTCTTGATTTATCAGTGCCAATCATTTAACCACTGGAAATAAAAATGTGCATATTATCAAATAATCTCTTGTATCACAAGAGAAAAAAAGTAAATAATATTATGATATTCTGCTAACTTTGTGGAAACCACAATATTGACATTAGTGGTTTATCTTGGACTAGACTGGAGGCTTCCCAGATGGACTTGAAAGGTCAAGTTGAGTAATCTGAATTTTGTGTCTGCTGTTGAGTGTTCCTGAAAAACTCCAGATGATATTAATCATAACAGTTTCTATCCCTGTCTCTACAAGTGTTTAACATGATGTGGAGAGTCAACTTAAGCAGTAATTCTCTCAACCCAATTCACCTCACAGAGTTGTTGTGAGGATAATAGAAAGACAATCAACCATTTTCCATTTTCAGTTGCCTTCAGAAATTGTGGGAGCTTTATCACTGGAAGCTTTCAAGAAGAGACTAGATTGCAATCTGTCAGAAATGGTGTAAGGTCTCCTGCTTGGATGGGGAGTTGGATTAGATGACCTACAAGGTCACTTCCAACTCTCTTAATCTGTAAAGGATCTGTAAAGGAAGGAGTATCATGTATATTTGATACCTTGAGTTATGTATAAAAATAATCAAGTAATTAAAAATAATTACATTTAAAAGTGTTTAAAAAATTATCCTCCAAGGGTGCTTTTTTTTCTATATTGAATTTTAAAATGAAATATAGAGTTTAAAGCATCCAAAAACATAAATTGCAAGTGAAGTATCATATAGTAGGATGTGGACAAAATCTGTATTTGAAGAACAGGATGATTAAGAACAGGTTAAGACAGTGCAAATGAGATGGTCGCAACCTACCTGGCCCTTTCAGTTCAACTGCCCCCACCCAGCCCTGAAACGGTCTCTCTAATTGTTAGATCTGGAGTTTCAGTGCTTATAATAGTGATGCTGTAACAGGAAAAAAACAACAACAACGATCATCTTTCATTGCTAGCTCAAAATGCTATAGAGGAAAAGAAACAGAGAAGCGGTATTGATTTCAATAATTAAATGGCATATCTTCATCTGTTTTTGTCCCACAGTGGCTCAGTGACTTAGTGGGTAAGATGCTGAGCTTGTCGATCAGAAAGGTCAGCAGTTCAGTGGATTGAATCCCTAGCACCGCATAATGGAGTGAGCTCCTGTTACTTGTCCCAGCTTCTGCCAACCTAGCAATTAAAAAACATGACCTAGCAGCAATGTGGACTTCAGTTGCAAAGGGTGCACTGTTGGAGGATCAGATTGGGGACAAGTTATTTTGGAGGAGGCGTCTTTATGCCTTATTAGCAATAGTAATAGCACTTAGACTTACATACCATTTCACAATGCTTTTACAGCGCTCTCTAAGCAGTTTACAGAGTCAGCATATTTCTCCCAACCATCTGGGTCTTCATTTCCACCTCAGAAGGACGGAAGGCTGTGTCAACCTTGAGCCGGTGAGAACCGAACTGCTGAACTGCAACCAGCCAGCAGCCAGCAGAAGTAGTCTAGAAGTAGTTAGAAAATCTTTGCACCACCATGGCTACTAAGAGTCAGTACAATCAATGACACCATGAAATACTGTCAAATTGTTACTGACAATCTCTATTCTCAATAAAATACATATGGGTGCTTTTTCTTCTAATAAATGACACTTGTATTTTATATCTTTGTTTCTGTGTTTGTACACGTAATTGTTGACTTACAGCAAGTCATTTAGTGTTGATTCAGTTACAACAACAGCACTTGAAAAAAGGGACTTATGACAGTTTTTCACAGTTATGACCATCACAACATCCCCATGATTATGTGATTAAAATGCAGACACTTGGCAATCGGTTTATATTTATGACAGTTGCACTGCCTCGGGGTCAAGTAATCCCCTTTTGTGACCCCCTTCTGACAAGCAAAGCCAATGGGGAAGCCAGATTCACTTAACAACTATGCTAGTAACTTAACAACTGCAGTGACTCACTTAACTACTGTGGCCAGAAAGGTTGTAAAATGGGTCAAAATTCACTTAACAAATGTTTCACTTAGCAACAGAAATTTTGGGCTCAATTATGATCGTATGTTGAGGACTATCTGTATTTGAATTTATGTGTAGCGCTCTCTCTCTCTCTCTCTCTCTCTCTGTGTGTGTGTGTGTGTGTGTGCACGTGCATGTGTGTATGAGAGAAGTATAAATGCAAAGAAGAGAAAGAAAAATGTTGCTGATTCTACCTAGCAGAGAGATGGGGCTTCATTTTATAATGATTGTATTCATCATTTTTTAATATCAAATTATTCAGCTTTAGGGTTCAGTGCCTTAGGTTTGAGACTAATGGGATAATGAATAATAACAAACATCCACATTTTTTGCTGGCCAGGTATTGAATCTAGAATATTAATAAGGTAATATCTTCCTTCTCTGCTTCTGCCTCATTGTAGTTATGCCCAGAGTAAATTTCAGCTGACAGTTTGAACTGATTCAACTAAACATAATTGGTGAAGGGAATGCAGCTTTGATGTTCATTACTTACCATTTCCTGAGGCAGCAGAGAATTTTTACCTAACAATGATCTTCATTTGCTGAGGAAATTATCTAAAGTAAAGAAAGTCAACAAATAATTTTGATGGATTATCAGCAGTGCCTGCAGAATTATTAATATTTATTCTTAAAAGAGGCAGAGTGGTGTCTCTTTCATTAAGTCAAGCCGCATAAAAAAGCACCTGCCAATGTAAACTACAGTGGGTTACTGTTTGTAAAACTGATATAATTTAAAACACTTGGTGAATTCTACAGTTGTGCTGAATCTCAAACAGACTGAATAAAACAGACCCATTTATCCATTTTGCTCTATTTTTTAACACTGGTACATCCTATCATTTGTCAAATGTGTGTCTCATGATTATTTAGGCTTGTGAAGGAAGACAATTCTTTCTGTTTTGGTAAGATTCTATGATAAGTTACTAAGGTTTGACCTGGGGTATCAGCCACTGCTAGATTTGTATGGTGTATGTTTCTGAAACTTAGACGCTCTTGGGTCCTGAATGTATGAAGAGTGATAAGAGTAGATTCTACAGCTTTATGCCTATTCCTGTATGAATTGTGACTTCTCTGAGCTGCCTCCTATTATATAGATTGGGATATGAAAATATGAGAATGGGAATTGCTAACTCTTGATCCTTCTTCAGGATGCCTGAACCATAACTCATAAAGAGCTACCTCCAAAGGACATTCTTGAGGACAAATTTAGAATATTGAATAATAAAAATCCAATCACAGAAGAATCTGGGGGAAGAACAAGTGCCTAATCACCCCATACAGTAACTTATTCAGCAGAAGTTTTTGGACAGTGAGTAAGGGGTTAACTCTATGACTACATTTTAGCTAGTGACTCCAGAGCAGAGTAACTAAGTAGGCAGGATGAGTAGAAAGAGCTTACATAAGGGTGGGCACCTTTCCCAGTTTGAAGACTGCAAGTGATGTCTTTCAGAAGATGGTAATATCACAAGACAAAATTTAGAGTTTTTCCGGTACTGAAAAATAATATATAATATAATAAAGCTATAGTTACTTATTCTGAAAGTGGATCCTCATGTAATATGATGAGGCCTGTGTGAATAAGCCCTAATTTTATTTGAATTGGATATTGGAAGAGGGTATTATTTGAAATGTTGGAATGTCATTGAGATTCAGAGACAAACCAGTTGCTTTGAGATTGAGGATCCAAATTGAAGAAAAAAAGATTTGTCCATAAGAAATCATGTGAAGTCATCAAAATGTCTACAAAAGTCTTCCTTCCTCCCCTCCCTCCCTCCTTCCCTTCCTTGGGATAAATGGATATTAAAATATATTGATCTTGTCTAATTTTGCTGATTTTTTAAAATATCCCCTTGCACCTTTTAAAAAAGGTGAGTTAGCAGGGATGAGAAAGAATTGAGGAAAGAACAGCAGCTGCCAGATTGTTCAGCACAAGCCTTGGTTTTACTGAACAAAGGCAGAATGTATCCTTTTGAAATCTTTCCCAGAAATTGTTTAAAACCTAACCTTTTATTTTCCCATTTTGTTTTTCAGGAGTATCAGTCTTGGCATGGCACTGAAGAATGACTGTGGAGATGTTCTTGTAGGATCTAGCATTTTCGGGGTTGCAATTTGTGTGGGTATCAGCAGAGGAAATAGAAGCAGACTGAGACAATGAGAGACCATGACCCTGAGAGATAAGCAGGTCACAAAGAAAAGGCTAATGCTGAACAAGGACTTTTCCACATATTCTTCTTTTTTTAAAAAAATGTTGAAGCTAGAACCTGTGTTAGCCTGGCATTTAGTCACTGACCATCAAGAGACATGAAGTGTCACAGTCATGAAGATTGTATTTGCCTGGTTTGGCTCATGTGTTTGTCTGGGACCATCAGTCTGAAGCTCATGTTCAGAAGGCTGAGAGGTGGATTGAACTACCAGGCACATTGGAAGAATCTGTTCAGATGTGTAACATTTCCCTAGAAGAAGAAAGCAAGGAAGTTAAGCCTTGAGCTAGAGAAAATGAAAAAGACCCAAAACAGTACTAGTCTTATTATCCAAGGAGCTGTGATAAATTTCACATTCAATAAAATGATAAAACCAGCTATCATTTGATTGTTATCATGGCTACTCATGCCAGTTTCAGGCAGTGCATCACACAATTCATTCTTCCCCCCTCCCCCTTACTTTTGCCCATGTGTAGAAATGAAGTTTGCAACCCTGAATTTTGCCTTGGAAGCAGCACAGAAAAAAGCCTTCAAATCTGCAAAGTGCTTCAAAAGGTTAAGCAGTGCTTTGTAGCTTCATGGTCTATTGCTCTGCTTTGAATTTGATCCCCCTTCAATCATGAATCTGCTTTGATGGAATGATGTGATCAATGCTTCATCAAATCAAGCACCTTCCACAGCTATAGGCAGCCTGACTTCTTATCTCCTCTGTATGGAAAGTGTGGGAGGCTCAGTTTCCTAAGTTTTTCTCCGCCATTGCTAAACTTAATGTTAAGGAGTGCTTGAAACTATTAAGTATGGGAAATAAGAGGCTGAACCAGGGCTTAGTGCAACAAGGTTTATTTACAAGGACTGAACGTGCTTGCTCAGCCTGGAACTGGCTCGCAGCGAACAGCGAAAGGGCTGGACCCAGCAGCCTGCTTTTATAGCAGGCTGCTGGGGAAACCCAGCCAATGAGGAGGGGCAGCCGCCCCTGCAGCGAGGACGGACCTGGGTGGGAACTTCTTCAAGGTCCAGGGACATAACAGAAACCATTTTGATCTGACGCTAAAAACAAAATATCACGTCCCTTCCACAATTCTAAATAGGGAATTCAAACAAATTGGTAATTGATTCTAACATTTAAAGATGTCCTCCATGTCTAAAGATAGAGTCATGGTGGCACAGTGTTTAGAATGCTGTATTGCAGGCTAATTTTGCCAACTGTCAGGAGTTTGATCCTGACTGGCTCAAGATTGACTCAGATAACAGATAATCAGAGTTGGAAGGGACCTTGTGGGTCATCTAATCCAACCCCTCATCCAAGCGGGAGACCCTACACCTTTCCTGACAGATGGGAGTCCAATCTCTTCTTGAAAGTCTCAAGTGATGATACTCCCACAACTTCCGAGGGCAAGCTGTTCCATTGGTTGATTGTTTTCACTGTCAGAAAGTTTCTCCTTATTTCCAGGTTAAATCTCTCCTTGTTTAGTTTCCATCCATTGTTCCTTGTCTGGCCTACAGGTGCTTTAGAAAATAGCTTGACCCCTTCCTCTCTGTGGCAGCCCCTCAAATACTGGAAAACTGCTATCATGTCTCCCCTAGTCCTTCTCTTCACTAGAATAAACATGCCCAGTTCCTGTAACCGTTCTTCATATGCTTTAGTCTCCAGTCTTCATGCTTCTGAGGTCAGTAAAATGAAGACCTAGATCGTTCGGGGCAATGTGCTGATTTTGTAAACTGCTTAGAGAGGGCTGTAAATCACTATGAAGTGGTATATAAATCTAAGTGAAATTGCTATTGCTATAAAAATAATGGCTTAAAAGCTGTTAAGATTACTAAATTTGGGCTGAAAAATTCTGAATGACCACTAGATATTAGCAAAGAAGTTGGTAACTCTTTACTGCCAACTTCATGTCATCCAACATTTTGCAACTCAGATATATAAGACTCCTAACTGGTTTTTTATTGCAAGATCTTGCTGATCCAACATACAGAGGATTTCTCTTCAATCTATCAGTTTAGCATTACACCCTTATTGGCTTCCTGACAGTTCTTATCTCTTTGGCATATTTTTTTGAAAGCACATGCTATCCAAAAATATTTCTCCCCCCCCCCCCCCCCCCCATTTTCAATCAAGGAAATGGCAATTTTGTTGAAAAGCAAATGAGAAAATGAAACAGAAAATTCATGCCAGGAAGAACATTTATTCCCTTGACTCCTTTACAGGTTGATAAAAAGAAAAGTGAATATTTGGGAGAAATAATTGGCTTCATGCATCATACTACTGAATATATCCCTGAGATTATTTAGTCACAGTCATGATAAAATGTGATTTTTTTAAAATACAGGAAATACACTGAGATTATGAAAAGCTATTGTGATGTTAGTTTGCATGCTTATGAACATTTCATGCTTTAAATATGTAGCTGTAATATTCATATTTTTGTATTTAGGCAGATCTATAAAATGAGACACACTATTATTGTATCACACTCATGGAAAAAACAACCCCAATAACAACAAAATCCAGAATTTCCGTGCTCATAGTTTCAATAATACATTCTCATGGAAGTCTGATTGGACAGAATTGTATATAATTATCTTACCTGTAAAAATGATGTAAAAGCAATAACTGCAGCAGGTGAAAATTATCGTTTCATGTTATGAATA
This sequence comes from Pseudonaja textilis, assembly GCF_900518735.1. The sequence goes on along the minus strand of NW_020769315.1, from coordinate 6,911,386 downwards.
TTTAAAAAAATCCCCACCATTTTATTATCCAAAGACAGTAATTACCAGGTTTATAGAACAGCATCGATTATTATTTCATTAAACAAATAAAACAAATAAAAAGTGTTTACAACTGCAACACAGGTTTACTTGGATTCTCAGGGAACTAGTGGGTGGTATAATAATTCTTTGAACTAAATTGAAGCTTCTGTTTCAGGTTTTTAAAAACCTGATAGGAGAATTACAGGTTCAGTTATTTAGTCCCTCCAGAATCATGTCATACGCATTACTTGCTGCAGTTTACTTTTCATAAAATATCATCTCACTCATGAAATATTGTATTCATTTTATAAACTAGATCATTTAACATGAATTGAAACTGGAATAACTGCCCAGGTTTTTTTAAAAAAATAAAAACAAAATGGAGTGCAGGCAAATACTGTATATGTGTCCCAGGATAATGTTGTAGGATCCAATCTGGATCGGTCACCAGAACAGAGGTTTCAGTCTTCCGAAATATTAAACTCCTGGTCCCAGTGACTGACCCAGATTGGATCCTGCAAAATGGAATGCATTGAATGAAGTTTTTATGTTTCCCTTATAAAGGAAATTTTGGGGCCTGAGATTTAAAGCTGACACATGTTTAGGGGTGCTGTCTTTTTGGGAAGAGTTGGAGGGAACTATGAATGAAGTAAAGAAGAAATGTGGAATGATTCAGAGTCATCATTGGGATCTAACCCCAAAGAAATGGTTAATGTTAATATAATTAAATGAGGAGTTTTTATAGATAAATGTTAAAGGATCGATAAAGGAATAGATAAAGGAAACATTATGTGGGCTGCTTTAAGTTGCACAAAATAAAGGTGAGATAAAAATCTACTCAATAAGCATTTGCTTAAAAGTCTAAGAATGATTTGCATTTCTCTAGATCGAGACGGGGGGTCAAACTTAAGGGCCATGGGCCAAATCTGGCCCACAAGGTGCTTAGATCTGGCCTGCGAGGCCATCCTGGAAACAACAAAGGACCAGCCCCCGGTGTCTCTGCCAGCAAAAAAGGAGCTCAGGAAGGCAGATTCTTGGACTCCATTTTTACTGGCAGAGAGCTAGCAAAAAAAAAAAACAAAAAACAAAGCAGAGAAGAAATGTTTCCCCTTTTGCATTTGAGCATGCAAGAAAGGACAGGAAAGGAGAAAGTGAAAGAGGAAAGATAAATAAGGAAAGAGGGGAAGGAAGAGAGAAGGAAAAAGAAGAAAAGGAAGGAAGGAAGGTAGGAAGATTATAATGAGAGTGAGGGGGGGTCTGAGGGAAGTCCTGCCTTAGCGCTTGGCTACCACAGATGCCCTCCGACACGAGTGACATTGAGCTGGCCATGCCCTCCTTGGCCATGTCCACTCTGGCCAGCCTCCCCCCGACCCACCGAGGTCAAACACAACCCTGATGCGGCCCTCAATGAAATTGAGTTTGACACCTCTGCTCTAGGTGCTGCACAGGATTACTTTTGCTGCAGCGTATGTAGCATAAGAGCCTACATTTCATTGGAATTTTTTGCATACTTCTAGGTGGTGGCTTTGCATGTTTTAATTTAGGAGACATGTCATCTCAGAAATTAGGTTGACATATATCTGAAAACCTTTAGCATTTAGCAATCACAACTGGGACCAGCAATCCAGTTTTTAAGTTAAATGAAGCAGAGTGAAATCGTGGCTGTGCTTATGATCTGACTTCAGCTTTCCCTTGCTTTACAGATCTGCAAAGGTTGCAACCTCAAGAATTGACCACAAAGTTATTTTTTCATCACCCCTATAATTGGGAATGGTTGCTAAATAAGGAAGTCACTAAATGAGAACCTGTACTAGAAAGATGCTATAAATTGCCAGTGTAGGTAGCCTCTGAAGCTCTGAGAAGGTTATGTTTTGTTTTTTTTTTACTCATTGAACCAGACCTTCTGCAACTAGATGGATTATTTCCCAGGTAAAGTAATTAATCTCAAAATACACTTTGAGTAAACAACTGAGAAAAATAGGAATGGAAAGCTAAGGGGAGGATTTTAATGTGAAATAATGTAAGATTACAGTCAGGAAACCATTGTATTATTTTCAGGGAAGCAATATTATGATTCTCTTCTTCAACTTTTAAATACAATTAGCTTAAAAAATATGTGATATGCTGCTGTAAAATAGATTTCCACTGAATGTTGAAATATTTGAAAGCTCAAATGACCTGGAAGGAATTAGTTTGTATTGCTCTAATTTCTTGGATACTTGGAGTAAGCAACTGGCACTGATAAATTATGGGTACCAGTGTCGAACAGAATTTTATTCTTTGCACAATGCTGTAGTAATGGCAAGTGGCCTAGAACAGATCCAAACAATTGAGGGATCACTAAGGTGATTGTTGCTGATGAGATACTGAAGTTAGCCAAAATTGGAAACAGTCTTCATTAAATAGTAAAGTTGTGCAGATAAGTCATGTTCTATTGTACAACAAAGATTCTACAGAAAAATATCCAAAGTTCCCTGTTCTAACTTTCAGATGGTTTTCAAATCACACTCTTGGAAAGATGGAAGAATGACTATCTTCTTGATAGTTTTCTATTCTGGGTCATTAGGAGAGAGAGAGATGAGGGAGGTATGTGTGTATGAAAGAGAGGAAAGGAGGGAGAGAAGAAGGGAGGGAAGAAAAAGTCTATTCCAGTGTTTCTTAAGATTGGCAAAATGAAGATGTATGATGGACTTCAATTCGACTTCAAGGGCATTCTGGGAGCTGAAGTCCACAGAATTTCAAGTTGTCAGTGTTAAATATTCACAATGATGCCTCATAAATATGCATAAACACTGTATGTAAAGTGGAGTCTGATGCCAGACTCCACTCATTGGTCCAGCCACTGGCGGGAATAACAAAGCTCTGTCAGTGTCTGAAATGTTGGACAGCACCGGCTATAAAAAGCCGGCGCTTGCTGCAGCTTACCTCTTTTTTCCTGCTCTTTGAAATAAAGACTTTTTCTGCAACCCTCTGGTCCTGCTCCTTCCTTTGTGCACCCATTTAACAGCCAGGTTGAAGTCCACACATATGCAAGTTGTATTCACTGACACGTGCATTTGCCTTTGTAGGACATGGGATCACACAGAGGTAGAAGAGGTAAATAGCAAAATGATGCAAACTTTGAATATGTGAATTGTGACATCACTACCCCTCCTTCTCCCAAATTATGGAAGTTGTGGTATGATGCTGCTTTTGTTATTTTGATGAAAACAAGATGTTTCTGCAGATGAATCTGTATGTATGTGAAAAGTGCTATATAAGGAAATACCCTTTTTCTTAAGTCAAATGTCTTGGTTTAAATTTCTGTGCTTGTGTTGCTGAATTAGAGGTTGCCACCCTCCCCTTTCCTCCCTCTCCCAAACAAACTTTGTCTCTTTCATATATACATATCAAACTGGTGCAACTGAGCTCTGTCCCCGCCAGGGATGGTTGCTTCCAGTGACTTTGATAGATGCAAATGGGTGAAGGATTCATACCATTCAGAGTTCTGAAATAGGAATTGCCAAAATTCACACTTTCCTTCAAAAATGCAATGGAAAAAATTAAAGTTTTAAATATTCAAATGTGGGAGGAATCAAAGTTGACAGATTCATCTGTCCCCAGCTGGCAAGCAGACTGAGCAGCCTGCCCCCACTCCCATTTACAGAACCCCAGGTGGGCACTGAAAATGTATCTCTTCCTGAGGCTCTATTTGGCTAATGTTCATGGTTGGTGGGTTGTGTGGTTCAACTTGATGAGTCACAAGTATTGTTAGTCTGATTTAAGTTGTACACGACTCCTTTCCACTGTAGAAAAACATCTTGCAAAGTGACTATAAATAAACATAGAAGCACTAGTGTTTTTTTTTTTTTTTTGCTAACACAAAGTTTTCATTTTGCATGTCATTCCATGTTTATGCATTTGAATTTCTATGCTTCTTTTATGCTGAAACAATACCAGCTCCTGATCGATGATGATATTGAATCTATTTCCTTGTTTATGTCATGGCAATGAAGGGAAAGAGAAAATCAATTCTTGGCCACAGCATAATTTACCAGGAATTAAATATTGTAGGGTTTCAAATAAACCATCCATTTTATTTGCCCTGATGGTGCCAAGCAAATGTTGCCTGCTCTCTTCTTTGGGAAACAAATTGCATTCAAAGCTACTGGATTAATGATGCTTATAAATAAATAAGAATCTTCAATTTACTGTTAATAGAAGACCAGCTGGCATCCCACTGTTGAGCTAGAGGGGCAGGAGGTGCTGACAGAGATTGGTGATAGGCTGCGGATTCATTTTTCATTTGCCTGTTAGCTGCTGCTGGCACCACCATGGCTTCTGTTCCATGAAAAACTTCCAGCCCCAATGCGGAGTTCTCTTCTTGAAAGTTAGTTATCACACTGGCAAACAGAGAAATAAGGAATTTGAAGTTTAGCATGCAACATTTAGACTCCCTGCATCTCTCTTCAACACAAAAGAAGGAAGGATTTGATAACCTATTTTATTCTCATTTGACACAACTAGTAGTCAGAAGACATGTTGAAAACCTCTTAATTTCACAACACATAGACAAACTCAATCATACTTTAAGCTGGAAAATTATGAGCACCATAGAACAAGCCAGCCCCCAAAGTGTTCATCTGACTGAATTAGGGTAAGTCTAAATGTGCTCTCTCATCTCCAAATGAAATCCATTGGAAATGAAATTATTTTGAGTGGTATGATGTATATCATACCACTCAAAATAATTTCATTTCCAATGGAATCTGACGATTAGCATCTCTCGTGATTAGACAAGTGGCAGAGCATGGAATGATGAACTTTTTGTGCTCTTGGGAAACAAGCTGAGTTTTTGGGAAACATCACAGAGAACTGTGAGGTTATTCGATAAATGGAAGGTAGGGGCAACTCCTAAACAAAAATATTGTATACAAATAAAAAGAAGTTACAGATTTGTACAACAGGAGCAGATTCTGTGGCAAGTCTAAATATGGAAATATAGAAATAGTGGAATTTAAATAGAGTATATCTTGACAGAGCGAATATATATATATATATATATTTTCTTAAGTTTTCACGGGTACTTACATGTATGGTATTCTGCTTTGTTTGGGTATTCCCCATGGCATTATAGTTCTGCTTTTAAAGTAACGTTTCGGCAGAATCTCATCTGCCATCATCAGGCTTCTGTATTGTGTTCGTCTGTGAGTCAGCCTTTCACAGCCATTTCTGTTTTAAATTTGGGTCTAGTCTACTGCTGTGCCAGAATGGTTTTTTCTTCATCCTGATTGTCTGGGAGTCTTGGTCTGTGTTTATTGGTCTTGGAGTTTGCTGATTGGTGTTTCTAATATCTTCTGTCTGTTTTGTGGCTTTTTTTGTCTTGATTGGCTGGCAACATTGTGTTCCTGGATTGGAGGCTTTTAGTGCAGCTTGGCTCCGAGTAAATGGACGGCTATCATTTATTAGGAAGCGAGGTTTCTTCTGGGTGCCTGGTTGGGGTGTGTTTGAGCTGGAGGTATCGGGGGGATCTGTTTGTGCTCAGGTGTTTGCCTGACTTGAAGTGTGGAGATTTTTTTGTTTGTGAGTGCAGGCTTCCAAATAATTGACAGTCTGGTGGAATCATCTCTTCTATTCACACAGACCAAGACTCCCAACCAATCAGGATGAAGAAAAAACCATTCTGGTACAGCAGTAGGCTAGCCCCAAATTTAAAACAGAAATGGCTGTGAAAGTCTGACTCACAGACGAACACAATACAGAAGCCTGATGATGGCAGATGAGATTCTGCCAAAACATTGCTACAACTTTAAAAGCAGAACTATAATGACGTGGGAAAATACCTGAACAAAGCTGAATACCATACATGTAAGTACCCACGAAAACTTGAGAATATATATGTGCTGCTTCATCTCCAAGCTTTAAATGTAGATGGGAAAACTTGAAGACCATGTATCTTCCTCTTCTTAGGCTTCAAAGTGGTCTTGAATTAGGCAGTGCTTCAAAAAGAGGACTCTTTCAAACAGAGACTCTTCAGTTAAGTAGGGGGTTGGGGTATTCTATACAGAGGTATGTTTATGCTACGGGAAAAGTCTGGTTTACTTGTACTGCTAATCTGATATCAGAATAATTCTATGAATGGGCCAAAGTAACTCCTTTATTGTAGGAGCCAATGTGGGTCAGTCATTAGGATCAGAGGTTTTGTCTTCTGAGCTTTTGGACTTGTGCTGGAGCCCATCTTCTCTCAGGGAACTTCTCTTTATTGGAATGTTAGAATTCTAATGGAATTCTGCTGAAGAGAAAGTTCCCTGAAGATGGGCTCCAGCAAAAGTTTGAAATCTCAGAAGAGTAAATCTCTGGTCCTGGTGACTGACACAGGTTGGATCCTGCAACATTATCCTGGAACACATATATTTATTTTCACTCCTTTATTGTTGAACACTACCATATTTACAAGCATCTTGCCAGACTAAGTGCTTTCCCTTGGAAAACAATAAATATAGTCTTAAGGGGTTGATATTAGATGTTTCTCTCCCCTCACAAATGGACTCCATACTGGAATGTGTTTTTACTCTCCCTATGGAAGCACCCCTCTCCTTTGGCCATCGATTCGGTATGTGTAATAAAAATGTGGGAGCTGTGATTCCATAGGGAGAGAGAGAGAGAGAGAGAGAGAGAGAGAGAGAGAGAGAGAGAGAGAGAGAGAGAGAGA
>NW_020769315.1:6877592-6904664 GCF_900518735.1 Pseudonaja textilis | reverse complement strand
AGAGAGAGAGAGAGAGAGAGAGAGAGAGAGAGAGAGAGAGAGAGAGAGATGGCCCTCATGCAACAATAAAAGTGAGATCATAGTTGATGAAAAAGAAACTTTATTTTCTCTATTTTGGGAAAGAGACCTCCACCTCAACTATTTGATTCAATGATTTGCATGTGAGAGAAAGAATTTGTTAAGAAAAACAAGGATAATAACATCGAGATGGCAGAAGATAAAATCCACAATAAGCACAGCTATGCACTTTTTCCCCCTAATTAAAAAAAGGGCACATGACTGATGACAAAATGTGATTTAAAAAAAAGAAAGCCTGGTTAGTTTCTTGAGCCATATGCCATAATGATTGGTATTTCCAAATGAATTTAATCTGGGCAAAACATCTCTACATTGCAATTTATACTAACTCACAATAGTGAGCTGTGAGAGCAGCTTGGTTAAAGTACCAGGCTAGAAACCAAGAGGCAGTGAGTTAAAGTCCTGCCTTTGGTTTGAATCCATCTGGGTAACCTTGGGCCAGTCACTCTTTCTCAGCTTTAGAAAAGAGGCAATGACAAACCACTTCCCCCAAAAATTGTCAAGAAAACTGCAGGGACTTTTCCTAGCAATTGCCAGCAGTCAAGTCTAATTCGAAAAGAAAAAAAAGAAAGAAAAGGAAAACAGGTGAGGTCATACCCCATGAAGCTTTTTTAAAAAAATGCTAATTACAGTATTTTGATAGTTTAAAAAATGGAATTACATTCCTATAAGATGGAAGAAGATGGGACTTCCAGTTTGCAGGGCTTCGGCGGCAGGCAGGAATCCGCAATCGTTCACGGTTTCTGCCTGGGCTCGCTGCTGGAGCGCCCCGAGCCAGCTGGCTTCAGGGCTAAGCCACCTCATAGAGGTGGTGAAGAGGGGGGAGATCGCCAGCAGGGTTGAGGAAAGCTGCATCTTTCCTCCTCAGCTGGCCAAACTCCCTTTCCCGAAGGCAGTAAGAGCGGTGGTCAGAAATGGCCACCTTAAAGAAGCACTCAACCGGAAAAGAAAGTGCAGGAGGAAGATAAGAAGTGAAAGTTTTGGCTGACCGGGATAAAAAGCAACAACTAAGGTACCCTGGAATTTAAATTTTATAAAAGATAACATCGCTCCCAAAGAAGTGTCGGAAGCAGCGAAAGAAAGTGAAAAGGGAAAGGTTTTTTTTCTTCACTCTCCTTCCTTGCATTGACAACAAACAGAGCTGAATAAGAAATTGGGAAAATCCGCTTTGGCACCAATAGGCAATTAAGCTGAAAATAAAACTTGCCAAAGGGACAATAAAGATTTCTGGACATTAAAAAATCCTTTTTTTTTTTTTTGTTATAAGTGGGAAAGAATAAGGGCAGGATTTGGAAGGAGGAGACTGCTTGGAACTTAAAAGAATCTAAAGTTAAATCTCAATAAAACTTCTAAAGGATATATTTTAACTGGAACTTTGTAACTAAATAGTAACCCCAGGAAGAGAAAGAGAAAAAAGAAGAAAGAGCAAAAAAGAAACAGCTTGTGTGTATTTGGATTGCTTGGTGACTTTGGATTTTTGGAAATTATATTTGAATGACTAAAAACAATTGGGTGGTTGTTTAAAAAATTCTACAATGGCATCACCTTTCGATGAACTGAAAATGGAATTTAAAAAATATAAAGAAGAGGCACAAGAAGGGAAGGGCTCCTTTGGCTCTGTTTTTCAATTCTTATAAATGGCAATCTGCGTCTACAAGAAACAGCAAGAAAAGACTGCGCAACAAGAAGATTGGGACAAAGAAGAAGCCATCTTTAATGAACAAGTAACTTTATCTGGGGAAGAAAGGGGAAAGCGGGGAAAGAGAATGGAGAATTTAAGGCTTAAAAAACCAACCAAAAAAGGGAAAAATAATGTGAAAAGTGGATATAATGTTGGAAAGCAACAGAAGTGGGGAATACAGAAGAGGGAAATGGAGGTGGAGAGACAGGGGGGTAAAAGGGGGAGAGAGAAGAAGAAAGGCAAGAAGGAAGGAAAGAGAAGTTGTAAAGGTTTGGAGCAAGATTTAAAGAAACAGGACTTATTCAGAGATAATGGGTGAAAATTTAATTGAAAAAGGGATTCTGTAAAGGTACATAAGATTGTATTGTTATATTTGTAATAGAAATAATGTTAGAAAATTGGAAACAACATATGATTAAAAAGTGGGATAAAATACTCAGTGTAATTTAGTGAAACTTTTGTGAACAAAATAAATGAAATAAAATAAATGAGACAACTGAATTAGGAAGGAACGGGAACATTTTAATTACTCAATGCTTTATAAAATATAAGTGAAGTGATGGGGAATTAACTATGGAAAGTTTATAAGTGTTCCCATAGAAGTATGATACTTATTTGAAAAGTAATGTGTAAAATGTTAAGATTTAAATGAATATTAATATTAATGATAGAATTGAATTGGTGTGGATTGTTGTTTTCATTATATTATATATTTATAATTTTTTCTTCTTTTAAAATACAGTGTGTAGTTTTAGAATGTACCAGTAGAATCTGAACGGAAGTTATGTATTATATTAAGTGTTATAATTTTAGGGAAAAGATATAAAGGCATCATACTCCAATCAGTGATTACAGGAGAAATTTTGTTTAATGAGAAAAGATAGTAGACAGTGGAAACAGGACAGACAAAGAATATAAGTATAATGATTTGAATTGCGATGAAATAAATAAAATAAAATTAAGAAAGTTAAAAGAGGGGAGAAGCTATATAGAAAATGCAGAATAGTAATAAGATATGGAATGGAATATAAAAATGAGCATGGATTTGAATTTGAGTCTGTACAAAGAGATGTAACCCGGGATCATGCTGCTTTCAAAAAAGATGTTTTATGTTTTTATGTTTTGTTTATGTTTGTTTTTAAAAACCAATAAAATTTTCAAAAAAAAAAGGTGGAAGAAGATGAAAAATGATAGAAGTTAGATTTCCATTAATTGATATATTCAAGAGTATCTGAACAAGGTCTTGATCATTTTTGGTCAAGTTTTTTATTCTAAGTCAACTGGTTTAAGTGTTAAGCTAACACTTAAACCGACTACTCTTGAAGTAAACACACAAGCTGCCGCCTGTTATGTACTTGCTTATATCTGATACCTTCTTGTATGTAGGATTATTTACTTCACTAAACCCTCATTTGCTGAGGGGATATGGATTATTTCATTCCAAATCCTTCACACTGCATGATAGAAAGATGAAGCTGAACAGACAATCAAAGAGAGTTTTGCCTTTTAAGCAGCTTGTCCAAATTAATAAATGTATGCACAGAAGCAGAAAAACAGTGGCACATCCAAGAACTGAAGAAGCTTCTTGGATGAGAAGTGACACATCCTCAAGGAAAACAAACAAAGTCCAATTGCTGTTTGAAAAAGCACCTTTGGGGCAATCATGACCTGGGTGATTGAGGATTTCCCTATAGACAGTGGCCCAGTGGTGGGATAATTTTTTTTTACTACTGGTTCTGTGGGCATGGCCTGGTGGGCATGGCACAGGAAGGATACTGTAAAATCTCCAATCAGAGGTGGTATTTGCCAGTTCTCCGAACTACTCAAAATTTTTGCTACTGGTTCTCCAGAACTGGTCAGAACCTGCTGAATACCACCTCTGCAATGGCCCATTCAGTGGAGGCTGAGGATGTGGTGTAGAGGATCAGGTCTGGCTTCATTGATGAAGTCAGATGTCTTCAGACCTTTTGATAGGTTTGAATTATGTACTTTGAAGAACATGCAGGAAGGTCTCTGACTGATCTCAGGAATAGAATATGTATTTTCCCCCCAAATCTGGAACTTCATCCACTGTATTTAGCAATGAGATAGCTAACTGCAATCAAGTTTGATTAAATCCATTGGTCTTTATTTCTCAGCAGGCTTGGAGTTCTCAGAAAGATATGTGCCTTCATGTGACTGTGGGCTATTCTATTCCCATTTAGCCATGCTGCCCAAACCTGGAGACAGGTTCATTTATTTCTATTGGCAAAACAGTTAAGAGCTTGTAAAATGGTGAAAGTTGTTGCAGACCCCATCTGCTGGCTAATGGCAGGCCCGTAAAAGGTAATAAAAAGAAGCAGTAGCCAGTTTAATTAAGAATAGTTGAAAACCTCCCCAATTGTGCCAATTTGGTATCAGTGGCTTGGAATGGTTGTCTCTCCTAAAAGCTCAACACAGAAAAAAACTCAGTGAAATTGCATGAAAACATATAGAGAACAAAATCTTCAAATCTACTTGAAAACGATGCAGAGGTAAACTAATCCCCATGGATTTCATTCAGCCATTATTGCTGACTATAGCAAGGCCTCCATTTCAAGGCTATTGAGCCAGTGCTATCTGAAGACATTTCCATGGTCATGTGGCTAACATGAAATCATGGAGCGCTGTAACCTTCTCACCAAAGTGGTACCTATTTATCTACTTGCATTTGCATGTTTTTGAACTTGCAAGGTACAGGGGAGGAGCTCACCCCATTGCATGATGTTTGGGTCTTGAACCTGAGCTTTTCTAGATGACAAGCCTAGCATCTTAACCACTGAGCCACTGTGCCACCATGGAGATTATATAGAAAGAAAGAAATCCATTGTTCATATAGATCCGTTTGAATATTACCTTCATATTAAGGGCAGGGAAAATACAGTATATTCAGGTGACATTGCAAAGAAGCTGTGCAATTCTTGAGTCAGTACAAGCAGAATAACATATGTTTCTGAATGTTTTTTATGCAATTCTCAACAAAAATTTAATACAAACTTTCTCTCTCTCTTTCTCTCTCTCTCTCTCTGTGTATATATATATATTTTTCTTAAGTTTTCACGGGTACTTACATGAATGGTATTCAGCTTTGTTTGGGTATTTTCCCACATCATTATAGTTGTGCTTTTAAAGTTGTAGCAACGTTTCGGCAGAATCTCATCTGCCATCATCAGGCTTCTGTATTGTGTTCGTATATACACACACACACACATATACAGCAAATGCATGCAAAATGTGCATATTTGTGAAAAGACTAAAGAAATGTAACTAGCAATAAGGCATATATTTAATAAATTCCTGTGCACAAAGGTATTCCTTGGACAAACTTGTAAAGATGTAGGTAATTAGGAAAAATATATAAATACATATTGTTTTTAAATATAGAAATACATAAAATAGGCTTCGAGAAATTTAAAAACAAAACCCCTGACTTTGGGGTTTATATGTACAATGGAAATAATCTGTTTAATATATGGAATTCCAATCATTTTTTTCATTTAAAAAAAAAACAATCATGCATAGCAAAAATATTTTTTTCTCCTTTGAATAAAGGGGATAGTTCAAGGGCAGTTTGCTTCATTGGTCTTATCAGTCATTTTAATTGTATTTTCTGCACAACAAGTTGGATGTTTGATCAGCAGGGGATACAATTTAGAAACCTCATCAATAAATAAATTCAGAATACAGAAAAACCGAATAACCCTTCCCAGTTTCTGTCACTGAATACATTTTTTGTCTGCTCCAGGTACATAAGATGTGGATGAGTGTGATTTGTTTTTGTTGTTTTAAAATTAATTTTTATTGAAGAAGTTTTACAAAGTAAAAAGCCCACAAATTAAGAAAAAACAAAGTACAGTTAAAAAAAAATAGCAAAGAAAGGAAAGAAACGAGACAAAGAAAGTTAAGAAAAGAAAAACAAAATAAAGAAGTAGCATTCAATCTTCTTCACAGCCGTTATAAATGCATTTATATTTTGTCCTTTTTCTCTGAAGTTATGTCATGTCTCCCTTCTCTCCGTATTCTACCCTTTCTAATCATCAAACCCATAAATCACAAGTTCATCCCCCCCATTTTCAGTTAAATAAAAGTTCATAAAGGGTTTCCAGTCACAGACAAATATAGTTAGTGTCTTTGTTCTAATTAAACCCATCCATTTTGCATCTCTGGCAAAATTCTTCCATCTTCACCAACCATTTCTCTGTTATGGATATTTCACAAGGAGTATAAAGAGTGGTGATTTGTTATGAAAAATAATTTAATCACATTAGCCTGCTTATGTTAAGGTAGGAAGATTTTGTTCTCTTCCCTTTTGGAGTAGAAACATGAACTTACTTGTACTCAGCACATGAGTTTGATCATCCAAAGTGAGCCATTTTTTTTGTTAGAACAGGATGAGTGTAACTGAGCAGGAAATGGCAAATAAGTTGGATGGAGGTTTGGAGCGAAGGATCCTGACTTATTATCGGTGTTGCATTTTCCCACCTATTCCTTAGAATTTTAATTTGGATGGGATTTCTTTCAGTTCTACTCAGCTTATTGGGTTTTGGTTGCAGTTGGTGGAAAATTTGGCCATCCCAGCTGTTGTTTAAAGTATTTCTAACCAGAAAATAAAGCCGGGTTATGTTTTGCTGCTCAGAATAGAGGTGAGGGCCACATGTGGATGCTCACAGTTTGCACTAAGTGAGTACCCAAGTTGAGCCTGGCAAACAAAAACCCCTTTCCTACTATCATGGAATAATCATATTAAAATAGTCCAACTTTTGGAACAAGAAGGCTGGATAAAACCATATCAAGCAGACACGCTCCTATAGGATATCTTCTATTAAGATAGTAGGTACTTTCTCTCATAAGGGGTATTGGTATTTGACGCACACCATGTTAAAAGAAAAAGACATCTGCCCTTGTGCCCAGTGCAATAACCAGCCAGAGAAAGGGTGAAAATGAACTAAGGTTGGAATTGCAAGCATGTAGGGCAATATCAAGAAGCAACTGAAGTGAAGGAAGAGTGTGCTTTAAAAAAGATAAAGTAAAAGATAAAGCAGTCCATACAGATTTTACTCTGCTAATCATTGCCAACTATAGGGGGCAGTGCTCATCTTCATTTCAAGGCCATTGAGACAGCACTGTCCAAAGACATTTCTACAGTCATATGGCCAGCATGAATGGTCACTCAACTAATGGTTGTAAGTCAAGGATTACCTGCACTACCTTTGCTCTGCTTTCCAATTGCTATGGGCAAAACACATTTGTGTACATTGTGACTTAATGCCATGAGATATCTAGAGTATTGAATTTTGAGAGAGTATTATGATGACTTCAACACTGATTACTAACATCTTGCTGGGCCATCACCCTGTATAGGTTCTTCCTGGAAAGAAGTACATGGCATTCCAAAAGAGCAAGTATGGATTCCAGACAGTGGTAGGATTCAAAATTTTTTACCACCGGTTCTGTGGGCGTGGCTTGGTGGGCATGGCAGGGGAAGGATACTGTACAATCTCCAGTCAGAGGTGGCATTTGCCGGTTCTGCAAACTACTCAAAATTTCCACTACCGGTTCTCTAGAACTGTCAGCACCTGCTGAATACCACCTCTGATTCCAGATAGCATATATCCCACTTGTCTTTTAACCCAATTATCCCAGTGTGGGAAAAACATTTCCAGTCAGAAACAGTAGTGTTAAACAGACTTGATTAAGCTCCTAAGAAAGGAAAACTCCATCATTGTGATCCATCAACACTTGAGGTATTGGCATTGTGGGAGCTTGGCACAAAGTTTGGCAAGGAGGATCCATGCTGTGGGTGTCAGAAAAGCTGCCATACATCAGCAAAACAATATTCACCAGCTGGCATCTCCTAAGTGGCATTTTAATTAAAACATTTTTAAGAGTTCATGGCCAATAATTGCATTATATGTTTCCCCTTAAGAATTATTACTGAGTTTGATATTATCCTCAAAAATTATATGACACTTGCCACACTTTCTTTTTTTCTTTAGCATTAACCAAAGAAACTGGAATAATGATTTTCCATTGGGACTTATTCAATCTTGTATACATACAGTATTTTTGCTAAGTTTCTAAAAGTGCAGATTGCAATGGAATTATGCCTGGTATTATTGTCTTTGGATTGAGATATAATCAGTTCTGAAACTTTCATATTGTCATTTTTTTTTAAAAAATTATGAATATATTTGAGTGAGAAGCCATAGCCTCAGTATATCCTATTTTGATCAATGCTTTCATAATGTCTAGGGATGGACCCAATCTCCATTTTTAAGTGGCTTTGATGGTGGAATTCTTGGTTAATTGGACCCAGATTGAACAAATAGCCCTAAGCTGCTTTGAGCTTTGATGCACAGGCATCATGGCTCCAATATAAATAACAGACTAATATAATTGTGTTGTCTCTCTATGCTGTGAAGTCTGTTTCTTCACATAAACATTGAAGCTTATTGTTGATATATGATCCTGATGACTGTTCTGCAAGCCAGGCTTGGACAGTTGTTTTATCATGTGATCACTGAATATTTTTTTCAAGTGACAGAGCTATTTCCATATTCCCCTATTTTTTAAACATGTCTGTATCTCCAGATTACACCCAGTTCATCAGCATTGTTCAATGAGTCATCTATAATTATGCACATTCTAGTTAAACTGTTAAGGCTCTCTTTTAATTACACATTAGCATTATCTGAGATTGTTTGTTAGTGTTCCTCATTAGCGTTGAGATTGCTTTGTAATTCTCCCCATCACCACCACAGTACTTTCTAAATTTGCTATTAGCGTTGTTTCTTTTTCTTTCCCTTCATGCCCCATGCAGGAACAAGGTGCAACCAGTATCAGTTAGGCCTGTTCAAATGAACTGTCACCAGCTCATCTGATGGGGTGTTGTCTTAAATACTATGTGAACCAAGTAGTACCATGCCATATGGGGACAAAAGCATCAAGGGTCAAGGACAGTGAAGCTACAATAGAAAGTACAGTATACTTTAAAAGAAAGTTTGAGTTTGCTCAAGTAGCTGCTTAGATCAGAAGAGTACATGGGCATCAGCTGGCTGTAGATAGTGAGTTTGATATTTTCTGCCAAATAAAATTTAACCAGGAGACAAAGTGTAAGGCAAAGGAATAGATTTGTAATTCAGAAAAGCTAAAGTATATGTGCTGTTTTACATTTTTATGTCCCTGGTTACTTACCCACAAAATGGATGGATGGACAGCAAGTTAGTTAGATAGCTTCGCTTAGCAATTTACTAGTTTAGAATTCCATTCACAAAGTAGTTTTACAATTTAGTAAATTGGTCTTCAGCATTTAATTGTTTTAGTATTCTACTCATATTTATAGTGTATTTTATATTTGAGTGTGATTCATTTATTTCTATCAGTCATCTAATAAATGTTTATGTAGTGTAACTTGAGCTTATTGTTTAAAATGCTGGTTAGTGATTGTAATAAAAATACATCAGAGCAAAAGTCATGGCCACTACTGGATAAGACAATACAGGAAATCTCATGCCAAGAGAAAAGATCGTTCATGTGGCAGATAATCTGTACAATGGTTATGTTCTCTAAGAAACCAATTTCAGGGTAATGAGAAGTATAATCTCATTACTGTTATTACCATTATTAAGTAGTAATCCTTGCCTGCCAGAGTAAACAAATCAATACCCACTTTGTACCAAGCTCCTAGGGTGCCTTTATCAATCCACTTAGGTTCTTTGTTATTCTTAGACAAGTATGTCTGAGAGGCTGAAGAATTGATATTAATAGGAATATCCCACCTTTATAAAAATTACTTAGCCTAGCAGTTATATTTTTCTAGGTAGGACTGGAACTCAAAAGGATTCTGGTTTCTAACCCCTGCACCAGACTGGCTCTCTCTTAACAATAAGGTAGACTTGAGAAAGCCAATTCTTTATAAGCATTTTTTAAAATCTTCTGCTTATTTTCAACCCAAAATTTAATAGCCTGTAGTGCACCTGCCCACAGAAGGACCAATCCCTCGAATTATTGAATATCTTAGTGGTGGTGGCATATTTCAAAAGGTGGCATATTTGATATTGTCTATAGTTTGGGGAATCGGTGTAGACCCCATGTTCTGATTTTTGTCTTCCAAATAGTTCATGACCCTGGCATTTAGTTTTTTGTCTGCTCACTTTCAGGTCAGCTATTTTAATCCATTCCTATAAATGCCCAACATGGTCTTTCTTGGAGCAGCCCTGCATAAAGAAGTCGTCAGTATACCAGGAATCCCATAAAATATCTCATGCACTGTCCTATTAAATCATAAAACGTTTCTGGAATCATCTTAAACACTGACTCCCATATATTATTATTTTGACATGTTGCTGAAAATGGGTCAAAAGTTTGACTGAAATCCTGAATTCTCTCTTATTGAGAGGACCATTTATTGAGCAGAATTTAGCTCACAGAACATCCTACCCTAAAGGAGGACAGGGATAGGTTTCACTGTTTTCCCTTCCTCACAAATCTCCTGTGTTGAACCTTTCCTTTAGTTCATGTTAAAGCCTTCACATTTGTTCTGAATGTCTGGGGAATTATCACAAGACAAGCAGAAGGCTGGGAGTCAGGTCCCTGTCAGGATCTTCCTTCTCTATTGTTTTGACCTTGGGTCAAACAACTTAATCAGAATCAAGGACTGAGCCAACTACATCCAATCAAAGATGTCTCAAGAAAGTTTCATGTCTGCCTATAAGAATGTACATAACATGAATGAAAGAGTTAGAGCTGTGGAAGATAGTGAGCTGCCAGATGTCTCATGAAGAGCTTGCTTCATTTAATTCCTATATAACACTCTGACAGTAATGATGTATCACTTAATACTTTAAAAGATTCTTCAAACAGAGCAGAAAAGTGATGAGCAGTTCTTTTGACCCTGACACTTAGAATAATCATGATTATCTGCACTATTTAACCTCCAAAGAATTGAACACTGCTCATGGTCTGTTTAGCGATGATGGTTGATAATCTGTACATGCAAGTCAATGAAGGTTATTCAGCCTTATACCACTACCAGTGCAGTTGATTCACCTTTACCCCAATCATGTTGTCAGCACCCCCAGCTCTGTTGGCCCTACCCATCTTGCAAATCTTGGCCGAAAGATGAAAATCAATTTCACTTTATATCTTGGGTGTACAAAAAGATAAATAAATCGATTGCTTGGCTTGAATGATTCATATGAAAGTTGTCACATACTGGGCTCCTGTGCCAAGGAGAGAAAGGAAGAAAATCAGAGTATAGTCCAAAATATACTTAGCTAGTACTATTATAATTTTCAGAAGTCAGTGGGATGGGGTTCAAGATAGCAAACTTCAGTACATTTAATTGGGTGAAAACAATTCAGTGAAAAACAGTCTAATTTATTCCCAAGGAAAAAATAGTACCTATAGTACCTAATAGTACCTAATATGTATATACATATAATTTGCTTCTTTATATAATAGTATGTATAGTATATTATATTATATTATAATAGTATATATATATATATATTATAATAGTATAATATGTAGATACATGTAATTTGCTTCTTTGCTTCAGATAAAGCAGTCCATACTTGTCATTCAACCCAATGGGAAACACCATATGATGGAAGAAATGTCCAGTCATCAGTGATCCTTGCAGTGAAGTAAGAACTAATTTGGAATTGGCAACAGTTATACTGATTGTTTTTTTTAATAAAAGAAATAGAAGTTTCTCTGACCTAGTAAATAGATTGTGCTAATGCAGAGTAGACTATAAACCACCAGTTTCACAAGTCTGTTAAAGATTTAAAGCAAATCCTTTGCATATTTAAATAAAAGCAGAAATCAATAAACAATTATTTTTGTGCAATTATGTTACTCTAGACTTTTTCTGGATTTCCCTAGTTAATCAGGAATTAATTTCCATTATATATTAGGCATTGACATAATTGATGTTCATAAGGCAAGATAAAATAAAACACACTGCAAATTATAATTGATACAATCAATACAATCAATATAATTGATACAAATCAATATAAAGGTAACAGATCAAACAGGTATAATTCATTGTTATAACATAAAATCAGTTTTCCTGTTTTATGGTTTAATTTAAATATATTATTTAGAGGTAAAGTAATTTTTTGAGCAGGGTATCTGATTAGGGCACAACCATTTACACATTTCGTTTTGGAATGTGGTGTTTTAGGGTGTAAAAATTGAAAAAAATATATAAATTAAGAATGTTTATAGAAATATGGTATTAGTTTTGGAAGAACCTTTAAAGGGAATTGAATTTTTATTGAGTAAATTAAAAGAACTTGGAGCATTAGCTAGATAAGTAAGTACTTTACCAGATTTCCACTAAAATATCACTAGATCAACAGATCTAAATAACAATTTATCACAAGAGCAACAAAGTGAGGGCAAAGATGTCAACAAAATACATAAAGATACAAGATCTAACATAACTGATGAATAAAAGATTTTAAGATTGAGAAGAATATTTGTGAGAATTATTATGATATATATAAACTGCAGGTTTGTTAATACATGAGATGAAGTTAAAAAGTTATGGTAAAATTGGATAAATTGCCACTGTTGGGGAAAAAAATTCTGTGATTAAGATGAATGTTTTATCCAGAGTGTTATTTTTGTTTCAGAAAATATTTGTTTTGACAATTGATACACCATTTAAACAATGGTGGAAAGATGTATCTAAATTTGTATGGCAGGGGAAAAACCTCTGGATTAAATGTAAAATATTAAAAGATGCAAAGGAAAAAAGAAGATTGTGTCTACTAAATTTGAAATTGTACTTTGCTGCCTGATGTTTAGCTCTAGTGGATATTGCTAAAAAAACAGAAGGCTATTGGAAATAAAAAGACATGATCTAAGATTTGAGTGGCAGGGATACCAAGTTATGACAAAGTTAGAATATGAAATAAGTATAAATTTAGGTTGTGTCCAAAACAATTTTCTGGATCTCAACACAGTAAGTATTTTAAAGATGAGAAAAACAAGTTTTTTGGTAACCATAGAGTAAGATATAGCTTTATAATAATGTTTACTTTATAATCATATTTATTGGAAGCTGCTTTCTAGTTCATGGTATCTTTTCTTTCTGCATTTTGGTTTTCTTTTTCTTTCATCTCTTTTTGGTTCTCTTAGTTCTTTTTATTATCTATTAGTTTGTGTCAGCTTTTATGATCTTTTAAAAACTTTTCATTAAAAAATCTGAAAAGCAGTATGATGTTTTAAGTTGGAAATATTGACTACAAATTTAACATAATCTATTATCATTATGCATAGTAGAGAAAGCTATGAAGGTAGAAGTTACAGATATTTGCAATGTTCTCCAGGTTCGATTCAGAAATCTGTTCAAAAGTAAGAACTTCCTGTGGACTTCCATAAGGGCAAATGTAGTATCTACACAACTCCATTATCTCAATTCCATCAATCATTGATTGTAATCATGTCTCATCTCTAGACATTTAAGCTTCATTTCCATTTCCTAAATAAGGTAACGTTTGAACTTTACATCAGTATTGAAAGTAGATAGAAATGGAAGAAACTCATATGTGATTTTGGGAGGAGATCCAGGCCTGAAAAAGTAAAAAATATAAAATAATAGCAAAACATTTTAGGAGATTTTCAGGAAGCCATGTTTACTACACCTGTTATTATTGCAATTATTGTTACTGCATGTCGCAACCAATGGATTAACACTCATCTGGTCTGAATAAAGCAGACCTTGCATAAGATACATTAGAGAAAAATATGAAAAGAAAGCAGTTCTGCAGCAGAAGAGATGATCTGTATCTTGTACATCTAGAACTTAAAAAGCTACTACTGGTCTGTATATATTATATTGTGTAATTGGCAAGATGGAAAAATGCTCTGCTGCGTATCTGGCAATATCATAGTTTCCTATGCATGCATGTATATCTATTTATTCTTGGAACTACACGGTTTTGTCAAAGGCTTCACAAATCAGTTGGTATTTGGGACATAGTAGCCAAAGAAAGAGGAATCAAGAACACCAGAATCTTGGTCAAAGATTACTTTGGAAAGTGCTATATAATTGTGCAATTTCTTCTATCATTAGCTCAGACTGGGTCAAACTCATGGCCCATGGGCAGGATATATCACGCCCATGCCCAGTTTAGGGAAGGGGGGAAAAGTCCTGATACATCACGTTACACCACTGTGATGATGCAAGTTTGACACCCCTGGTCTAGGACAACTTGCCATGATCAATTTACAATGGCTGACTCTCCATAGTCAACTTGCTGCAGGACAATTCAGTGCTGTATTAATTGTTTCATTCTGTTAGTTTTATTAAGAGTTGTGGTGGCGCAGGGGTTAGAATGTAGTACTGTCAGCAGTTTGGCAGTTCGAATCTTATCGGCTCAAAACTGACTCAGCCTTCCATCCTTCTGAGGTTAGTAAAATGAGGACCCAAATTATTGGGGGGCAATATACTGACTCTGTAAACTACTTAGAGAGGGCTGGAAAGCACTGTGAAGCAGTATATGACTTAGTGCTATTGCTATTGCTATTATTGGTGACCACATTTTCATCGGAATTATTGTAACTCTTGTATTGCTGGAATTACTACATTTTATTATTATTGGACATGGTTCCATTGAAATTAATCAACTTTTGTATTTGTTGAATTTTCCTGCAGTGAGGTGTCCTGCAGAAAGTTGGTGAGTCATTGCGGTGAGTTTTCCTGCAGTGAATTGACCATGGCACATTGGCTGCAGCAAGTTAGCCATGGTGAATTGGTCATAATGAGTTGGCCGCAGTGAGTTGGTCATGGCGAGTTGTCCTATTCTGGCTCAGACCAACTCATTCAACTTCTTTGTCTGTTGTAATTGTGTCAAATTGTAACCAAGGGAAATTCTTGTGTGGGCATCACTTAGCTCTAATTTCCCACTAGTAAGAGGAATTTGCATTCCTCACAATTTGCACTAATTCAGTTTCTATTGGATTTTACTTTTATTTGATTCTAATGGAATAATTGTTTCAAAGACATTGTCAGCCAGAGAGCTATCAATGAATGAAATCTAAAAAAGAAGAAGAAATGAAATCAATAGGTACTAATGACAATTTGTAAACTCACAGACAATAGAGGAGAAAGCCTGAGCCATACGATGAACAAGAAGGATCCATTAATAGAAAACATGAACACCTGCTTAGGAATCAATAGCATCTACTGTACTAAGATTTCAAAAAAAGTGAGATTGTTTTTGATCCTTCCATGTGGTTACAGACTCTCCACCCTCCAAAAAAAGTTAATGTGATTAGCTTTGCAACTACTCACTTTGTTGCTCTCCTTGCTTCATCCAAGATGGAATCAATGAAAAACATCAAAAACAGAGGCAGCTATTCCACTCCCATCCATATCCTTAATTTTGCCATGTTTGGGTTTTGATTTGGAGAGGGGAAACTATGTACTTAGCCACTGTTGAAGAATGGGAGTGGCAAGACACTCCAGATAGGGAAGCATGGAAAATGATCTGAATTTTCCCTTCTCACCAGGAAGCAAGACACTGGGGCATCTTGGCTTCCCCAGCCTTCTTTGGGAGAATGCCTAGGTTTCTGACAAGAGAGAATATCTTAGAGGAAGGATGAAGAAGGAGTTCCCACTAATGAAAGCTTCTCACTCTGCAGCCCTAGGGGAAATGCCACAAAACTGTTTTCACTGAAGCAAAGTTAATCTTAGCTTTCCAAATAGACAGGAGCCCTCATTTTTATGGAGGTGTGGTGCTGATGTCCTCTGCATATTTAAAAAAAAATGGTGTTTTCAAATGGCAACATTTGAACTAGGAAAGATATCACATTTGGTTCTAGACCTTTTACTTTTTAAAAGACACTTGTACCCTGTCATCAAAAAGTGAATACCTAGTCAGCTTAAACTCAAACCAAGGAATGATTTGAGAAAAGACAAGATATAGTTTCTTTGTTTGCTGCATCCTCACCAAATTGAGCCCTGAAAACTCACACATTTTAAGGCATCCTAGTGGTTAATGCAATTAAAGATGCCAGTAAAAGGAGAGCCAGTGAGGCTAGTGTTGAAGTAGGTGTGGAAGGAGAGACTTAGGCTGAAAACCATCATCAACCATAGAGGTTCATTGGATGACTTGGGCTCAGTCATGGGAAGAATCACAGCAACAAGTTTTAAATTTGGGGCTAGTCTACTGCTGTGTTAGAATGGTTTTTTCTTCATCCTGATTGGTTTGGAGTCTTGGTCTGTGTTTATTGGTCTTGGAATTTGCTGTGTTCTGCTTGATTGGTGTTTCTAATATCTTCTGTCTGTTTTGTGGCTTTGTTTGTCTTGATTGGCTGGCAACATTGTGTTCCTGGATTGGAGGCTTTTAGTGCAGCTTGGCTCTGAGTAAATGGACGGCTATCATTTATCAGGAAGCTAGGTTTCATCTGGGTGCCTGGTTGGGGTGTGTTTGAGCTGGAGGTATCAGGGGGGATCTGTTTGTGCCCGGGTGTTTGCCTGGCTTGTGGTGTGGAGATTTTTTTGTTTGTGAGTGCAGGCTTCCAAATAATTGACAGTTTGGTGGAGTCATCTGTTCTATTCATGCTTTCAGGTCTTTTTTCAATCTCTATGGCTTCTCTGATAATTCTGTGGCTGGGGTTTTCTATAGTGCCTAGGGTTTTGGTGCCATTGAAGTCGATGCTATGACCTGTTGCTTTCATGTGTTGGACTAGTAAGGAAGTGTGTTCCAGCTTTTTTACTGCATTTTTGGGTTCATCCAGGCAGGTACTTATTCTTCTATTGGTCTATCCAATGTATGTGGCAGGGCATGATGCACAGGGGACTTCATATATGCCTTGGTTTTCCAGGTCAAATTTATCTTTGGGGTTTCTTAGGATGGCTGCTATTTTTCTGTCTGTTTTGAAGGCAGTCTTGATGTGATGCCTGTGTAGTATCTTACTGATTTTGTCTGTATTACCTCTTATCTAGGGCAGGACAGCTGTTCCATAGGTCTGTTCATCTTCTAGGTCTCCATTATGTCTCAATGTGTTTTTGTGGATCAAGCCGGTGATTTTACTTTTGTGGAAGTCGTTGGCTGTCAGTACTTTAGTCAGGGTTTATGTGTGTCTTGTCTGCCAGGTGTTTGGTTCTGGCAATTAGTTTTTTGGCCACGGAGTTTATCTGTGCTGGGTGGTGGTGGGATTGGGCATTGAGGTAGCGGTTGGTTGGATTGGCCCAATCCCACCACCACCCAGCACAGACAAAATCAGTAAGAAACTTAAGAAAACAAAACACACATACACACACACACACACACACACATATATGTTGTGACTGGAAGGTTTGAGCCTGCTGTGAGCTTTGAGTCTGATGTATCAGAAGACACAGGTTCGAGTGATGAGTAAGGTTTGGCATTGGAATTGGAGCCTGCTTTAATAAGAGATGCAGACGTGAGCCAGGAGGATGAGGGAGTGTCGGAATCACCATCCTCTCCAGAACCTTCCACATCAATCATGCCTCAGGTGTCAGCAGCTGATCTACAGAAAATACCAGAGTCCTTGAGTGATGATCAAAATGACAAATGTTGGGTTGATGCAAGGACTGGACGCAGGTTGAGACGTCAAGCACAATTTGAAAAGAAACGTCAAGCCAGAGACTAATTAGAGAGACTGACACACCCCTTCAAGGAATATAAGGAGGCGTGTTAGCTAACAATCATTGTCCGGATTAAACTTTGTTAGTTATTTTGCAGCTTTGAAGAAGCCTTCTGTGTGCCTTTTTTGGCTCTGAATTATCTTGCGGCTCGTTATCTTGGTTTGAAAACAGTTTCTGGGAAAGCTGCCAACGAAGATTACAGAGAAAAGTTAACTCTGTGGTTTCTGATATTATTTGTTCGTGTTTATTTCTTTGGGACATTTGGACTCTGACTTTGTGGCTACAGGCTACAGGTGAGACAGAACATATATATATATATATATATATATATGACAGATGATACAGGGCAACCATAGTCATAAAGTGCCTTCAATTGTGGTGCCTTCAGTTAAGGACGTGTATATTGCACAAGTCAAAAAGAGGGCTATGAAAATATTTACAGACCCCCCACATTCTGGACATAAACTGTTTCAACTCCTTTCCTCAAAATGATGCTATAAAGCACTGAACACCAGAACAACTAGACACAAGGACAGTTTTTTCCTAATCTTCTGATCACCCCTCCCACCCCTCCCACTCCTTACCCTCACACACACACACACACACACACACACACATATACATACATACATACATACATACATACATGTACGTATGGTATTCAGCTTTGCTCGGGTTTTTTCGCACGTCATTGTAGTTGTGCTTTTAAAGTTGTAGCAACGTTTCGGCAGAATCTCATCTGCCATCATCAGGCTTCTGTATTGTTTTTGTCTGTGAGTCAGACTTTTACTCACAGACGGACACAATACAGAAGCCTGATGATGGCAGATGAGATTCTGCCGAAACGTTGTTACAACTTTAAAAGCACAACTACAATGACGTGGGAAAATACCCGAGCAAAGCTGAATACCATACATGTAAGTACCCGCGAAAACTTAAGAAAAAACACACACACACATATACATATACACATACATACATACATACATACATACATACATATTCGTAGATTTTCATGGGTACAGGTATGCAGGTCTTGGTGTGTTCGGGTCATTTCCCATGTAAGATTGAGAGTATCTTGGCAACGTTTCGATGAGGTCCCACTCGCCATCTTCAGGCTGGTGCTTTCGGCTTGGTGCTTGTGTGAGCAAAGCATGATCGGACCTCCCGTCTCTCTACAAATACTGGTGGGGAAGTGTGGTGTGCTGGCTCTATTGTAAGTGGGCTGGTTGGCTGGTGTTGTTATTTCTTGATTGGTTGATGGAATTGATGTTTGCAGATTGGTTGACTTTTTTGTAAGAACCTGTGTGGCTGAGGTACTGGCTGTGTGTCTATCAGCCTCCTGTGTTGTAACGACCTGGGTAATGGGCTGTGTGATGACCTTCTGAGTTCTATTGTTGTGACATCCTGGGTCTTGTGCTTTAATCTCCTGGGTCGTTGGCTGTTCAGCCATCCTGAGGTTTTGTGGTTTAACCTCCTGAATTCCGTGATGTGATATCCTGAGTGGATGGCTGTGATATAATGTTCCTAGTTTTGGTTTGGCTCCGAGTTTGAGGCCTGGCTATGTGTTCATGGCATGTGTCAGTTTGCTTAGTTTGGGAGTCAGGGAGTGTGGCAGCTGGTGATGCAGCCGTGATCTGCTTTCTGGATGGTGGTTGCCTTCAGTCTATGGGATGGGTTTGGGTTTGAGTTTGGTGAGGGAGATTGGTGGTGGCATCATGTGTTGTTTTTGGTCCGGTGTTGGTTTTCGTGGTTGGGACTCATTTGTTGATAAGGGCAAGTTTCCAGATGTCTGGTAGGTGGGAGGTATCATCCCATTTATTCAAGTTATGGGGGTGTTTCTCTATTTTGATGATTGTTGATTATTCTCTTGTGTGTATACACACACACACACACACACACACATATATAATATCTGATTTTTTTTAATTGAAGGGACACATAGAAAGCCTTGTAAAGTACATGAGTAATCACATTAAAAAGGCGAGGGGGATTAGAAGAGTCTACAAGACTTGCTGATTCTACTCACATTCTGCCTATAGGATTTCTTTCACTGTGACAGTGAATCACAGTTGTTGTGTTCACAGGGTAGAGACTTTTTAATTCCTTCTGAACTGGGACATTTTTAAAGAGTAGCCAGGAGCTGATTTATGTGGCTTCTCCTTGTTTGTTAACAGTGTAATCTACATAACGGATCATTAATCTCATGATCCAAGGGGTGGCCTTCTCTGAAGGGACCTCATTCTTCACATTTCCAATGAATGAACCAACAGGATGGAATGATAATGAAGCCCAGATCACAGAGGCAATTCTATTATATGAATGCTTAGAGCGTCCTTATCATTTCACAGTTAGAAACAACATTCTCACACTTGATTTAAATTCTGTTACTGCTTCCTCCTCCTGGAGAAAGAAACATGTTAAATTTTGGATTTGGGTTTCACACATCATCCTGTGATTTTTTGTCTAAATCCATTTTTCTTTTAGAGACTCAACTAACATAACATTTTCACTTTTACCGTGAACTTCTGCTAGTAGTTTTAAAAACAAAATCCTTCAAAATGTCATTTTGCTTTAGCTAAGCTATTAGTTTATCTGTGGTTAGAATTTCTAAAGAAGGCATCCTTTGGGGTGCATATCCTCCAGGACATGAGACACACACTATTTACCTTTAGTGAATTATTGTGGGTGAAGAGTGTCTTTCTATCTTGGACTAAAACCAAAATCTATGAAAGATGATGCAGGCACTAGCTTAATTTCATTAGGTTTCTTTATCAATTTTAGTTTTGTAACTGATTTATGTGGTAGTTTGAAACCATGCAAAGCAAAGGAAATCTAGCTGTCCATTTTGGGAAATATCCCTATTGTGCCTTTTAAATCAATTTATTTTCATTTGACAAAAAATTATAAGTAGATACCTTCTTTATGCTATCTCCTTTTCTGCATTATAAAATATCCTTGTGTGGGGTTCCATGAGAGCTTGATAGGCTACTATGAGAGATTCAAGGTAAAATAAAAAAACTTAATAAAATATAATAAACTTAAATGAAGACCATTTCTATCATTAAAACATGATGCCTGAACAACAACAACAGCAACAACTCCTCATCTTCCATTCAGCAACCTGAAAAATATGAAAAAATGTAGTTAGTTTATCATATCTAGAGACTATCAATCTGCCTCTGGGTGGTATACAAATACATATACATAAAAACATAAAGTTATATATAGATATATAGATATTATACTGAAAACAATTTTTAAAAGAATAAAATAATTAAAATTAAGAATTAAGAAGGCAGGGAATGCTAACCAGTTCCAAGGCTGCGTGGTCCCCTGTGAGCCCCCAGCAAGATAGCAGAATGAGATCTTTAGATATTTTTGGAAGGCCAGGAAAATGTGGTCTCATCTCACCTCTGGAGGGAGTATGTTCCAAAGCATATTACCAAAGATAATGGCAGAGAAGGCTTCCTTCCTGGACCTGCCCAGCTGAAATTTTTAAATGCTTGATGTTTAATGTCAGTTTAACTATGTAATCATGGAATTTTAGAAATGAATGGGAATTTAGGCTATCAAGTCTAATCCCTCCTTGGTGCCAGAATCCAAATTCAACTATCCCTTAGTGATTGTCAGGTGGAAGTTTAGAGTTTTTTGAGACTGTGTAATGCAAAATTAAAAATATTACATTTTTTGTTGAACTTAGGGTGTATATTTGCACTCTATCCATACTCTAGGGCTTTGCTGGTTATTAAATTGCAGAGTGCATTTTGCAATGGTTTGGGTTATTTTGTTAAACAGTTTTTTGGTTTAAATTTATTATAGCTGTAGATCAACATAATAAAATCAATAAGCATATCCATTATAAGTATATACCAACAATATAAATAAAAAAGAGCAAAAGATTTTAAAGCTTGCAAACAAATGCCAAACAAATAAAAATTTCTCATAGTTCAATAAACCTAAATCACATTACCATATCCATGTACTCATTAATCTGTTTTAGTGGGCTGCATTCTAGACATGATCTTATGTTCTGATAAGTTATCAGTATGAATTTCAACACAGTGAACTTGAAGACTCCACCTGGTATTGCTTGGTAGAATTATCTCTTCTTCTTCAAGAGTCCTGTATTACTTGCCTCTTTAATTTTTGCTGACTCAGTTCTTGGTGTGGGTGTGAGTATGCTTTGTGCTCTGATTAGAGCTTTTCAGAATGAACATAGAGATGGTTCGTTTTAGGCAATTCTGTAATGTTATAATCATTGTGTTCTATTTATTTATACAAAAGTTATTATAAGTAGCTGGCTTATTTATGTTGCTGCTGGTTTGGTCGGCTGGTTGGTTGGCTTCTCCAGCCTTTGTACCAAAACATTAACTCATTCCAAAATGTTCCCATTTAAAGAATATTGATGAGAAAAATTAAAAAACCTGACCGGTAATGTATTGGATAGATATCCTAGGTAGATCATTTTAAAAGATCAAAAATAGTTTAGGTTTTTGCTTCTTTGAATTATTATTCAAATTATATCTCCAAATTATTCTTATGGCCCTGATCTTCAAAGCAAGAGATTTGTTCTAAGGTTTTCCCCCCACACACCCCAAAAAACATTGGGAAATTAAACAGTCAAGCTATATTGAGTATAGGCTGTTGAAATTGAATCAACCCAATTTTTTTTGAACTAATGTTTAGTATTGTCTTTTTTTCTGTGTCACAATCATTCAGGTTCTTGAAAGTGCTACCATATACCCATTATTCATCTTTCCTCAAGATTAAACAGATCCAATTTTTTCAGTTTTTCCTTATAGGACTGCATTTCCACTTTTCTGCACCTCTTCTGATACGTCTTTTTGGGAAATAAGAAACAGACCATGAAGGACATGATGCTTCATATGGAATCTGTCCAGCAGAAAGTATAACAAAACTATTTTCCCCATGATTTGGAAACTACATTTCTGTCCATCAGTATTCATGTCAGAAGCACCTACAAAGCTAATCTGTGGTGCTTCTGTGCAGCTCACTAATAATTTTAACCTTTTAGCAGTCATATCATACTGCTGACTTATATTTGCATTATGATCAATGACAATTCCAAAATTATTTTCAAAGGCACTCATTCCCCATCCTACAATTTGGGAGGGTTCCCCCCCCCCAAATTAGGAATTTGACATTTGGTTGTTAAATTTCATTTTCAGCTTCTATAAACTACAATACTAAAATTTCAAAATTTATTCTTATCTTCTAGTGATCCAATGCTGTTTTTGAACATTAAGAAAATCTAATATTGTACCACATGCAAATCTAATAAGCTTAATCAAAGTCATTAATAAAACTCTTGAACAGTAATGGTCTCAAAACTGAATCCTACCACAGCACACTTGGTATCTCACTCAAGTTTGATTATGAACCATTATTAAACTCTAAATTCAATTTTTAAGCTAATGGTAAATCCATAGAATAGGCAACTCATACAGGTCATTGTTTACTTACTAGGTTACTAAACAAAATATCATTGAATATTTTGTTACATTCTTTGTTGGAATCAACCTGTATTATATATCTGTGGCATTCTCACAGTCTTCTGAACAAAATATTCAAACAGGGGGAACCTATCAGGTCTGAGATGACACCAATCTGGTGGGAATAGCCAACACTCTATAAGATGGGCTCAAGATACAGAAGGATCCCAACAGACTTGAATGCTGGGAACTATGTAACAAAATGAAATTCAGTGGTGAGAAGGTTCTACATCTAGACAAGAAAAAAATGGTACCTTACTCAGTAGTAATAACTGTGAGAAGAATTTTGGAATTCTAGTGAATAATCACTTAAATATGAGTCAGCAGTGTGCTGCAGCTGCCAAAAAAAAAAAAAAAAAAGGCCAACACAGTGGTCGGCTATATTAACAGAGGGATAGAATCAAACCATGTCAAGTGTTAATACCATTTTACAATGTCTTGATAAGACTGCACTAGAAATATTGCATCCAGTTTTGATTGCCATGATATAAAAAAAGATGTTGAAGCTTTAGAAAGAGTGCAGAACAGAGCAATAAATATTGCTTAGAAGATTGCAAAGATTAGGTGGCTAAAACATACAAAGTATAATTGCAGGAATTGGATATGTGTACTGTAATGACTGGAGTAACACGATAGCAGTGTTCTAATATCTAAGGGGTTGCCACAAAAAAGAGGGGGGGCTATTTTCCAAAGCACATGAAGGTAGAACAGGAAATAATGGGTGGAAACTAATCAAGGGGAGAACTTAGAAATAAGGAGAAATTTCCTGACAGTTATAATAATTAAACAGTGGAATGGCTTGCTCCCAGAAGTTGTAGATACTCCATAATTGGAAGTTTCTAAGAAGAAATTGGTCAAGTATTTGTCTGAAAAAGTATAGGGTCTCCTGCTTGAATAGAGGCTGGACTAAAAGATCTCCGAGGTCACTTCCATCTCTGTTATTTTGTTCAGGTAGCTAAACAAGCAGGCAGGCAAACAACCTCAACCAGCCAACTGACAAAATAACCAACTGAACAAACAAATAAACCTTAATGTGCACTATTTCCAATCATTCCTTTCTATAGCTTTCCATCAGCTTCTGGAGATAGGCTGTCTTAAAAATGTAACATTAACAATTTTGGCACCCTAGTTTTTTTGGGTCCTTTTATTAGCTTCAAAACCACTGTAGAGGAACCCAGAAAAAGACACCTAACATGTTATATTTTTGTCAGATTTGTCACTTTTTTGCCAATATTCTCTTCTGCACTTAATCTGTCTCTATGACAGAACTACTTCTTTGGAAATTACATATATTGAATTCAGTTTTATATTTTTTTCTAAATGAAATGATGTGTTCTGTGTCACTTCATCATCATTAGATACAGAGATTCTGTGATTGCATTACTTTTTGTCAGACAGTTAATCATATGAAGTATGGTGAGAGCCCACTAGATCTATTCAGATTGGACCCTCAAATTTCTAAACAATCTGACAGACTATCATGTTGGCTAGGCTGGAAGCTAAAAATCCAGCAGATCAGCTCCCTTCTTTATTATAGCAAGGCAATGGCCTAAATGTAAGAGGCCCATAAAACTCTGCAACTGAATGACTGGAAAGAAGATCTATCACTGGGGAGATTTGAAAACTCTCACCCACATTGACCTTGAATTACACACCAGAGCTTGTTTCAACTTGGAAGAAATCTCCCCCCTCCTCTTTCCTATCCTATGCTGCATCTATGAGCAACATCTTATTTCATGGATTTAAAATAGTTAAGACATACTCCTTAAATATGTCCTTATTTCACTTCATACATTTCAGTTACAGAAAAGAGCATCTTTGCAAATGAATGATGATGGTCTGAGAATTTTGGGCTCCCAGGCAAGCTCTCCTTTGCTTTTATAGTACTACAATGTCAGAATAATGAGTGAAGATCTAATCTGACTGGCCCCCCAGTGATTGACATTGGATTGACATCCAGTCAAAAATTGGATATCTGTAGTTGCTAAACTTGACTACTGATTAAGCCACTCAATTTTATCTGTGTTAGCTTTTTTTGGTTTGTGTATTTCCCAAATATGTGGACTTCATCTTCTGGAATTCCCCAGCCAGCATACATTGCTGAATATTTCGGGAGTTGATGCCTGCAAATAAGGAATGGGCCAGGATTTGGGAAGACTAGGTTACAATGACTAGCAGTAGTTTCTCATGGTTTAAGAAAACAGTACCACTAAAAGAGAATATTTACAGCACAGGATTGAAATGAGGGGTCCTTGGTGCTCTCTTATCTTAGTTTTTTTCTTGCAGATGTTTCATTATCCAAACTAGATAGCATCATTAGTGCTAGTACTTACTAGATGTTACCTGATTTGGGTAATGAAATGTCTGCAAGAAAACAACCAAACTCAGTGAGTATAAAGGAACCTTCAGACAAATGTATTCCCCAATCAAACCTGGAGATGCTAGTTGTTAACTGTTGATTTCTTTGCTTGCCATTCTTGTGTTCTATAAAGTAAGCTAAAGCTCTTCACTTTCTGTGGCCTTTTAAAAGAGGAGATTAAAAAAAACCTGAAGAATTTGGACTCAGACAAGTGAAAATTAATCCTTGAGCTCAACCACCAGTTCCATGTATTAAAGTACTTAAGTTGAATAGCATTCTATTTTCCAGGACTAAATCAGAATACCATGTTTTCACAAATATCTGCTAGCTCAGAGTTTCCCAGTCTTTCCAGCTTGGAGAATGGTTCCCAGTGGGTGGTGGGCAAGCTCATGCCTGCCCACAGTTCATGCAAATGGAGCACATGTGCGCTTGTCTTCCAAGTGGGGATGCGCGCACACGTGCTTGCCTGCCAAGACCTGATAGTGGGCCACGGTCGAGGGCTTGGGGACTCCTGTGTTACCTGAATTAGCTACTTCATTGTGTCTGGCTTTTCCCATTCATGTAGCCTGCATTAGATTGTTCTGTATGCTTGTGCTTGGTGTTCCCTTCCTCAAGCCTGTAAGGAAGAGGCAATAGCCAGAACGTATTTTTTGAACAAGTAACGTTTTCAGAAGTTCTCTGTCTCGATCAATTTATCAGTCTCTGATTATATTGGAGGGATCAGTGATTCTTCAGGACTGGGAGTTATACAAACTACTTTAGCATCTGTCACTGAAGGGTAGCAATTCAGATCTTCTGAATATAGCAGGGTCCTGCAGGGAAAAAGAGGCACTCACTGTTTCCACAGCAACTCTCCATTTCATTTAATCAAAGGTGTTTATATCACATTTAATAAGATAAGGAACAGCACAGGGTTCACCGCATTGAATGAGATAACTATAGCAGCTGGGGAATAAACACTGACCTGCACATAGCAAGTGAAACCTTGATATAAAGTCAATGGGAATAGCAACAATGAAAGGACATGTCCACCAGTCAATTGTGAAGAATGACTTTATAAGGATTGATGTCATTGTTGAATTTCATTGCATTGGAGTCTTATTGTTGGAACTGTCATTAGGCCTTCTGGGGATTGGACTAAACAAATGGGATGACCTGGAGTAAATTAATTAGTGACAAACACATATTAACCTTGATCCTGATGGACTTCTTGTGAAGGTAGGTTTCAGTATACAGAATATAACCTGAGTCCAGAAGTGGCCTTTTAAAAAAATTAAATCCAAATTTCATATCAGAGGGAGAGTAAAGCTGAAATAAGTGATGGGCTAGAGTAGAGATCTTCGTAGCAATCAAAAGAATGAAGAGGGTAGTCACAACTGTACAACTGAAGCCTCCTCTTTTGTATCTAGACCAATGCCGTGTCCATGTGCAAAGGGGAGAGGCTTCAACCACATGACTACCACCATCATTTTGACTTTTTTGATCTCTTGTGCAGGTACCTCTGCCTTAAAATGGGCAATGGGACTTCTCTATAGTTCCCTTTCTGATACCCCCCCTCCATATTTCTGACATCCCAAGATGCTGCTGATACAGGATTGAACTGAAGGTGCCATTTGAAATAAGGCTACAATGAATTAGTCTTTGTGTTTCACAGGCTTGAAAACCATAACTAGCTCATCTTTCTCATGTGATCCTTCACTCAAAACCAAATGTCAGTTTGCAAATCTCCATATCTATCTATCTATCTATCTATCTATCTAT
Organism: Pseudonaja textilis; assembly: GCF_900518735.1. Next base: position 6,877,617 of record NW_020769315.1, on the reverse strand, counting down.
CTATCTATCTATCTATCTATCTATC
>NW_020769315.1:6845498-6877582 GCF_900518735.1 Pseudonaja textilis | reverse complement strand
ATCTATCTATCTATCTATCTATCTATCTATCTATCTATCTATCTATCATCTGTCTATCAATTTAATAGATAGACAAATCTATTTCATTCCAGAATCAGATCCATCCTTGCTGCTTCTGCTACCAAATTTCTGGGAGAGATGTTTTAACCACATACTTTAATTTCTAAATGTGGCACAGACTACATTTGGAACTGTGCCTCAATATTTAATTGAAGCACAGTTCCATGTATGTGATTTTAAATTTCAAATAATATTTAATTTGAAATTAACCCTAAGAATTTGTTCTTTCTAAGCAAAGGAAAGGGTTTGTTTCATGGTGATCATATATGGAAGCAAGATGGAAGGAAGTTTATATTTTTACCTGCTCATTAAGGCAGGCAATTTATCAAACAGCTTCTTTTTCGTGAATGAGAATGTTTTAGTAATAAGCATATGGAGAAGCAGTATGACCTTTTTGAGTGGGGTTAGCCAGTCATTAATTCAGAGGGCAGTGCATTATCATAATCTTTTGCTCATCGATTGTAAAGCCTATGTCTAGTCTCATTTACATATGCAAATACAGATATCATTGTTTCATTAACTGTGATGTTGTGGTTTAATCTAGAGGCCATTAACATGCTTTCTTTAAAAGTCCAGATGAACATATGTTTATAATTACCCATTAGAATGCTCGCCTAATATTAAAAAAAGATGAATTTTGATGAATAGAATCTATTCATTTGAATGTGACAGATATGAATGTGGCACACATTCATCCATAATTCATATCTTCACACATTTTAAACATTCTGTGGTATTGCAATTGCTGGAGATTTGGGTTAAATTTACACAAAGGTGTATTTCTTTCATCTTAAGGCTCAGTTCTCAAACAAATAAACTCCCTCTCCAATTCTCCTCTGCAATCCTTGTGGGCAAATGCCCTCCAAAACCATGCAGTGTATTAGCAATGAATAGTTGATATTATTTTGCATCCAATTATTTTCTAGTTACATTTCTCATTGAATGACTATATGTCCAATAGCAGCCAGACTTAAAAAGCATTTGACAGCTGACATGCAATTGGATTAGGCATGTTGTACTAACATTAGTTCATTTCATCAATCAGGAAATGTACCCTTTGATATTTGGAAAAGGGCCAGGTAATTTACAAATTCCATTGTCAAGTATCAAAATAGAAATGCAAACGTTGATACTTTATTCTAAATTTCTTTTCAGTTTTGCATTCTTCCAAACGTTGAAGTTGCTATGCTATCCAGAAACTGGATTTGTACATCACTCTGAACTCAGTCACTGTGGTTGGTGCCTCATGTCTCATGACTTAAGAATAATGTATGGATTGAAAAACTTTAGCTTGTATAATATGCTATGGTTAAGCAAACAGTGGTAATTGCATATGTTTGTGGATCAGAGGTAGTATTCAGCAGGTTCTGATCAGTTCTGGAGAACCAGTAGCGGAAATTTTGAGTAGTTCGGAGAACTGGCAAATACCACCTCTGACTGGAGATTTTACAGTATCCTTTCCCTGCCATGCCCACCAAGCCATGCCCACAGAACCAGTAGTAAAAAAAATTGAATCCCATCACTGCTGTGGTTGTATTTGTAAAGTGTCTCTTCATGGTTCTACATAGTCCAGTTCTATTCAGGACACTGTAAACTGGAAGCAGATTAACTCACCTCCAGAAGTTTCCAGAATCCACTGAGCAGGCTCGATCCCCTGTTTTAGTTCCCTCCTTTGAGAAACTCAATTGACAAAAATGTCCATAGGTATAATAGCATAGCTATTTCTTGAATTTCTTCAGTCCTTGTGAAACAAAAGTAGAAATAATGTAATTAATATTTTATTTAAAGCAAATAAAAAATTGGTGGTTTTATATACATTGGAACCACCACTGTGCATTGTATTGTAATGGATTGTGAAAATAACCCTGGAAGACAGAAGGGAAAGCTGCAGACTGGACAACCAGCATCTAAAAGATGAAGGGCATAGGAAACATTTCAGAAGGGACCGACCCTAGCTTTCCAGAAAGCAAAAGGAAAGGAGGGAAGGGAGGAATACTTTTGTTAATCTAATGTTACAGTAAAGTAGAGGTAGTACTTCTGAGTGTGTTCCTTGTCTGGACTACCTTGAAGAGGCTAACTGTATATCATTCAATGATAAGGCAGTGGCAATATAAAGAAATGTGCACATTTTTTTCTGACCCAAGCCAAGGACCCACATTTTACAAGGATGGAGTTTGATGGCATGATTATACCTGCCAATTTGACTTTTCTGAGCCACTCCCTCCCAATGACATCACTTGCTCGAGAACCACTTTTTACCTCTGAGTGCCACACTCTGAAGAACAGGTGGAACTAGAATAAAAAATAAAATTCTCTGCCTCATTTTAATTAAAAATTTTTAATTAAAATGTAACATTTTAATGTGGACTCAGTATGAAGACTTACTTCTATCCCAACAAAATGGGACTGTTTTGTGACTGTTTCTAAAGAAATCCTGGGAGTTGCCCTTAATGCCTTCAGGGGCCATGCTGAGCCCAATGATGTCATTAGGGTGTGACATAAAAGTAGGAAGGAAGATGTACTGCAGAGCAAGATTTGAACACAAACAAAAATCTACTGCTGCATATTGAAAAAAATGAGAGTTCTACTCTGGTATGTTCAGTTTCTCTCAACCTTGCTTTTTTTTTTTAAAGAAACAGAAATGGTAAGACTCATTTCTAGTTCAGGTTGTCAGTCTGGATTGGAAGTGATAGGACTCATATTCAATGTATTTGGAGCAGACCAGGTTAGGAATAGTGGAGTTCTAGAACTCTGATCAGACCTGAGACAATCTCATTTTATGAAAACTTCTGTATTCAAGTGCTTTTCATTTTTTGCTTAATGCTGGTACTTTTTATTGAACTTTATTTGTAGGTAAAGAAAGAGATTTCTGGATGAATTTTATCACAAGAATGAAATAGTTCATCAGTTTATGATTTGCACTGGCTTAACTGTGCAGTTCTACATTGGTGACTGAAACCTTTCAAAGAAGTACTGAAAAGACTGTGGTGCTGTGATTAAGGTGCTGAACTATAAAAAAAGAAAACTGGGAGTTCTAATTCGGCCTTGGGCTCAGAAGCTAGCTGGGTGACTTTGAACTAGTCAGTCTCTCTCAGCAAAATTACTTCACAGGGCTGTTATTCTTTTGGGTGAAAGTAGGGGTCAGGAACCTTATGTATACCCATTAACATTGTAGAAAATAAAGGTATATTATAAATCTATTAATAAATAAAATTTGGTATGGGTTGGTTTGACAGCATGGATGTAAATACCATGCTATGATTTCTTTAGTTTGCATAGGGTATATAGATCATGATTTGCTTTAATTAGTTTTTGAATTGTGGTAGCACTACGGTTCATTTCCCCCTAATTTTAATTACTAGCACCTTAATTTATTCATTTGTTATGGACAAATAATCCAGGACACTCACTGCAACTGTTGACATGTTAATTAGGAATTACTACCATAATGCTAAGTCAAGTAAAAGAAGGTAAATTCCATTTTTTTTATATGTATATAAAAGGGAAAAAAATCTATTTGAAATCAAATAGATTTTCTCCTATATAAAAGCACAATTTAACTAAGAACCTTTCAAGATGGGAATAATCACCACTGTTTCAAAATGATATGCATTTTAATGTGGTGGAAGAAATACTATTTTACTTCAATGCTGTTCCCCAGAAAGATTCCATTTTTGTTGTCTCTTTTAAAAAGTAATAAACCAAGATAAATTGAAATTCATATATGCGGCTTCAGTTTTATTTTCTTGTTATTGTTACACAGGAGCATTTTAAGTGATTGGTTTAACTGGATTACCCACTAACACCAAACACATCCCTCTGAGATTTATCTTTTTTACTAAGTAATTGAACAGGACATTATTAATTAGTGCTTTGGCTTGATTTTCTGCAGCATGAATGTTTTGTCATTAACTGGCTAGCATCTAGTACAATCTGGAAATTAAACCAGCTTGGTGATATGGTGTGTGTGTATTTTATTAATGATAGTTACTATTTTCTTTTCCTCTGTCATAAAAGGTTTGGGCATTCTGCTTCATTTTTATGCATACCATTCATATGTACCAAGCTAGACAATGTCATTATTTATTTGTCTAGCACATTCATTCATTAGAATTAGAGTTAGAATATTCTTTATTAGCTGTATAGGAATTGTCTCTGATGCATAAGCTATCAGTATACATACAAGCAAAAAAGTGATAAATCACAAGATACAATCATAAATCATAAGATACAAACAACAAAGTGATAGTCATAAGATACCAATAGGAGTAGGTGATAGGCAAGATGAGAAGGATAATAGTAATACTGAGCTACAACATAGCTAGATATCCTTAGGCATAAGAGAGTGCTGTGGGAATTATGTGCTTAGCAGAGTGATAGCAAGGGGAAAAACTCTTTGCTCTAGTTGTTTGGCATGCAATGTCCTATAGCAGCATCCTGAGGGGAGAAGTTAAAACAATTTCTATCCAGGATGTGGGAGGTCTGTGAATATTTTCTCAGCCCTCTCTCTAGTTTGTGCAGTATATGGGTCCTCAGTGGAAGTCAGACTTTTTCTGTAGTCCTATCTTAAACTTGAACTTATTTATGCTATTTCCCAAGCTCAAGGCAACATACCTAGTGCTCCCTCCTCTTATTTCTCCTCAGAGAACAATCCTGTAAGGTTATCTGGGTTGAATCAGACAGTGACTTCCATGGCTGTGGATGGTTATGTACCGGGATTGCCTCAGTCTTCTTGACCCCTTAACCACCCTGCACCTCATGAGTTTCCTTCTTCAAATAGTAGAAAATGTCACCAATATTTTTGGTTGAACATGCTGCTGAAATTTAGCAGCACAGTTTGGAAGAGTTTGTTAGGAGGAGGGATGCTGCATTGCTTACCAAGCCTAAAACTTATCTCTCTTGATCAAGTGATGGTTGAAGTAACTCTTCAGCATAAAAAAAAGGGGTGGGGGGAAAGGTCATCCTTATTGTAGTGACCAGCTCATGCCTTAGTAGATATGATTTAATAGAACTAGGAGTTTTAAATTACTGAGTATTTTGTTGGTCCACAGAAGTGATATGGTGCTTGAAGATAATGAACAAAAATTTCTAAAAAAAATATTTGTTGGTGTTTAAGAAATAACAGAAAGGAAAAGGAAGAGAAATAAAGATAAATAAATAAAGATAGGGATGATAATGATACTTGTATCAAAGATGTTAACTACATGATTAGTTAGTTTCTCAGTAACATGGTTAAATTGAAGAATTTGCATTTTGTGATGGTGGAGTATTTTTTGATTGTTAACATATTATTAAAATTTCTTGCTTTCAATTTATTATCTTTTCTTTTTCTGCCTTCTCTTTTTTAATCAGTCCTTATGTGACGTTTCTCCTAAATTCTATACTTTTTCATTTTAATATATTATTTCACTCTTTTCTGTAGAAGTTACATTTTATGTACAGTATTCTTGCTGTTGGTAAGCCTGAACCTGTTATAATTTAGACATATTGTCTTCTTCACTTCTCTCTATCTCCTCCTCCTCCTAACCCTGTCTGGCCTACTTCTCTAAATAGCTTAGGTTTTATTTTGAATCAAACTGAATTTTAGAGTACTTCTAAAACTGAAAATATCCTTCTCTTCTTCCTCCACACTATTTAATTCTATCCTGCTTCATGTTTTTACTAAAGCCAAAATAATTTATGCTGTAAACTGTGAACTAACTAATCCATATACGACTAAGCAAGATACAATCCTACTGCCATCTTGACTCAGAAAAATAAAAATAAAGGACAAAAATGTATAAGATTTAATCAGTACCTAAAGAAGTATTCTTCTCTGTAGCTTTTTTCCAGAAATCTGGCAGGCCTATCCCTTTGAGAAGACCTTATGTTGTCTGAAAATGTTATCTTTTCATTAAAAAAAAAAAAAGTTGCAGCTAGATATGCCTTCCCATGACTGTCAACGAGAGGCACAATGTTTTGGGCTTCTGCATGTCACTTTAGCTTCAGTTCCCAAGTGAACAACTTCCAATTTGCTCTAAATTAAACTAGCTTATTTTCAAAATCATCAGTTTGGTGACAGGACTTCTAATAAGAAAAAATGTTTTTTATATTGACAATATTTCATTTTTAAAAACATGCCTTCATAAGGAAAGGAAAGAAGATGAGCAGAAAGACCAAGAAATGACTGCTGATATGTCACACAATTTCAGAATTTCAACTATTAAAATTAAGTTTGGTTTACTTGGTTCTTTAAATACAAAAACATTATTTTTCAATGGTGCCTTAGTGTGGATAACTTCATATCAAGAAATTCAGAAGCATGGTTTTTTTGTTTGTTTAAAAGAAGCCTAAACTGTTATAAATAGCAATAGCACTTAGACTTATATACCACTTTATAATGCTTTACAGCCCTCTCCAGGGGTGAGATTCAAATTTCTTAACAACCGGTTCTGTGGGCATGGCCTAATTTGTGGGTGTGGCTTGGTGGTCATGTGATTGGCTGGGCGTGGCTTGCTGACTGGGCATGGCTAGGTGGTCATGTGACTGACTGGGTGTGTTTAGGTGGCCATGTGACTGGCAAACCAAATATAAGTGGTCCTCGCTTAATGGCCAGTTGCTTAGCAAGTGTTCTAATTTACGACTGACCTCCCCAGAGCTACTTGACCTGTTTTTGACAGTCATGCACACACAGAGACACACACACACACACACACACACACACACACACACAGACACGCACACTTATGACCAGTTACAACATCCCACACAGTCTTGTGACTGAGGTTTTCTTTGTTTTTTTGCCAGTTTCCAAGAATTCCTTCTTGTTTCTGGTTAAAAATGCCCATGGGAGAAATGGACTTGTTGTTTAACAACCAGGGTTTACTTAATGACCACAAGGTTCACTTAGCGACCATGGAGTTTGCCTAACCCAGTGGCCTGCAACCTTAAACACTCAAAGAACCATTTTTCTATTTTCTTTTAAACAGATATCTCTTTCTTTCTTTCTTTCTCTCTCCCTTTTTCTTCCTCATCTCTCTTTCTCTTTCTCCCTCTCTCTGTTTCTCATTTCTCTTTCTCTCTCACATCTATAACTGCTAAGACTGGAAACTGTTTTTTTATAATCCTATTTCTTTGCAGTTTTTTTTCCACACACATTTGTGTATATATCCAATACTCTTTCTGCCTTTCTGCTATGTATTCAAAAAGGGCAATGATTGTGTTTGTGAGTGTGTGTGTATGTGTGTGTGTGTAGCATGTGTATATGTGTGTTCTGTATGTGTATGAATATGTATATATATATATATATTTCACTTTTAATGTGTGCCAGTGTACTTACAGTAAAATGACAATGACAATAAAAGTCATTTTTATCTTCCTTCTTTCCTTCCCAACCCCATTCCTCCCCACACCCTATTTTATGTTGACTCCCTAGCCAAGTACTTACCAGATCTGATCCTGTTTAGCTTTCTAAAATCAGCCTATTGAAATAAATACTAAACTAAACTGCCCAATAATTTACCTACCATCACTATCTTGCACTTGATATCAATGTAAACAGCCAGTCTGCAGTATTGCTAAATTATGCTAGGTATCTGCTGCATGTTATTCTCTCTTCCTTGATAGTCTAGCCCAGAGCTCCCCAAACTTGGCAACTTTAAGACTTGTGGGAAAGCTGGCTAAGGAATTCTGTGAATTGAGGTTCACAGGTCTTAAAGTTACCAAGTTTGGGAACCCCTGATCTAGTCTTAGCTGGGCAAAACAGTCTGGAGTCACTGGCAAGAGCAGCTCAGTGTGGAGAAAAGTTGTGCATCTCCCCATATTCCTTTCTCCACGAGCAGCCTTGTCCCATCCTCCTGACTTGTGAAGCGTGCTAAGTCTAAAGATGAGGCGAGAGGCTGCTTGCAGAGAGAGGAATATGGGGAGACGCGTGACTTTTCTCCATACCAAGAGGGCTGCTTTCTCTCTTGCTTGTGGAAAAAGTGACTTTCTTGGCACAGAAAAAAGTCAGTGGGAGCAGCAGTTGAGGTGGTCAGTCATCTGTCCTGGGGCTCACGCTCACCATACCTGCAGGGGGTAGGGGATGCAGCAACAGTGAGGTGGCAATGGCAATTCTGGTGGCATTGGAGTTTCTGGGACCAGTCCCAACCCCTGCCATCCATGTGACCGCACACGTGATGCAACAGGGCTTGCAGGCTCTACTCCCTGTAGCTATTATCAGCTGTCTTGGACTCAATCAAGGGGTGCCTTGCTGACACAAGCCTCTCCACATGTTCTTTCCTGCTGCTGTTGCTGGGAGAGCCAAAGAGTTTCCCAGCACAATGGAACACTTCCAAGTTCCCCTTCCATTGGAATTGGCTCCCTGGCAAGCAGAGAGAAGCAGGATTCAACCTGGCTTGATTCTCTGCTTGCTCGGGAGCCATTTCTAATGGGCATGGGACTTGGAAGCTTTCCGCTGTGCTAGGAAACTCTCGTGCTCTCCCAGTAACAGGAGCAGGTGAAAGAAGCAGCCGCTGACCTGGCCAGAGCCTATACGAGCCTCTCCAGGTGTTCCCCAGTGGAAGGCAAGTGGTGGGGGAAAGACAACCGGTGGTGGTGGCAAAAGGCACGTGCAGGGAAGGTGACTGGGGCTTGCAGAGCCTCACTCATCCAGGGAGATCAGTAAAGGCAGGGCGCAGTGGAAAGTAGGCAGCAGTGGCTGGCCTGGTGGGCACGCAGAAGCAGGCTTCAGGCAGCAGTGTTGCACATGCATGCAATGTCGTACATGCGTGATAAGGACTGATGGGCAGGCAGCGGAGAAGCAGGTGGAAAGGGGCAGGGCCAGCCAGAGTTCCCAATTTACTGGTTCTCCGAACTACAGAGAAACGTAACAACCAGTTCTACTGAACCGGCCGAACCAGTAGAATCCCACCCCTGGCCCTCTCTAAGCAGTTTACAGAGTCAGCATATTGCCCCCAACAATTTGGGTCCTCATTTTACACCCCCCCTCCGCCCTTGGAAGGATGGAAGGCTGAGTCAACCTTGAGCCTGGTGAAATTGGATCTGCCAAATTACAGGCAGCCGGCTGTCAGCAGAACTAGCCTGCAGTACTGCACTCTAACCATTGCACCATGAAGGCTCTTAAATGTCAAAATCAAAATGGACTACAGAAAGACCTAAATCATAACTGATAAGGATCTATATAACCTTGTAGATATAACCTCTGTGAAACCACATTATTGGTCCTGAAGAAGATTCTTCTCAATCTTCACCAAAAAGGTTGTCTAAAACTCCAGATCCAAGGAAAGCCTCTTCAAGAGGGGACAGACCAATGCCTCTCCTATTCCTGGATTCATTCCTACTGTATTACCACAATTAATAGACATATTTAACCATAATCTTTTCCTGGGACCTGATTTCCTGTTTTCTTTTATTTTAACACAGTTGATGAGCCTTACTATAAAGATCAAGTCATTTCTGAGCCCTTAGATCTACAGTAATTGCATATCCCATTCTACAGAACCAAGACCTAATTGTTTGGTGCAGTGATAAATCTATGTCTGGCTTGTGACACTTCAGACTACAGGTGGGACTCGCATGACTGAACGTTCCTGTATAAGAAAAAAAATCACTGTCATTCTAATTCATTTTTCTAAGTATTCTTTCTGGGAGAGTCTAAACTTGCAGCTGCAATTGCAAATTGGTCCACCCCAAATTCTCCTTTTTAGAGAAATAACAACATCCAGAACATAATTATGTAAAAGAAGAGGATAGGCTATGCAAATATGAACAAACTTGGTTTTTAGTGACAAAGCTTATCAGAGGGAAAAGATACATTGCACCCATTACTGTCTTTTGACGGCTTAATGCCTCTCATGTGAAGCCAATACTTCTTCCTATGGGCAAAACATAAGCTACTGCATTCAGTGGTACATTTTCAGCCCCCCCCCCCCAAGAATAAAATGAGGTACACATATTCATACACTACGTGTCATCAGCAATAATTTTCTCATTAGTGATAAAGAACTGTATCTACCTCAGATATTTTATTTGAAATTTGCGCGGATTTCTTTTTTCTTTTGGCACTATAATGTAGCTCAGCTGTGTTGGCCTCACAAACACTCTGAAGAATAGAGAAATGAATGTTTATAATTACAGGTATGAGATATACTGATTACATGAATTTAAGGATGGCATTAACTACTTACAGAACATTTAGTCAGTTGAAATGTATCTATTTGGATGTGCTATTACCTTGGTTTCTTTTTTTGAGAAAAATCTTTTAAGAAAAGGTTGGTTTTAATTGCTTTTTAAAATAGCAGCTGTTAATTTCAAAACCTTGAAAAGCATTGGTTTTAGAAATAACAAGAAAAATATATTTCGAATTTCTGAAGTCAGGTTTTTATCAAAATGCAGCAGATTCTGATTGCACTTTAAAATGTTTGCTGTTTCTTTGTAAAGGCAAATAATGACCAATTGCCAGTGTTTTCTCTTGATCTACATCAAGAGTCTTCAACTTGGCAAGTTTTAAGACTTGTGGACTTCAACTCCTAGAATTTCTGAGCTAACATGACTGGAGGAGGAATTCTGGGAGTTGAAGTTCACAAGTCCTAAAACTGTCAAGTTTGAAGGTCCCTGATCTACATAGAGAGCTTTCTTTCTTTTTCACTTTTTGATGAAGTGATGTAGACTTTTTTTTTTGCCATCTCTGAGCAACTGCATTAGATGCAGGGATGCATTAGATACAAGGGATGCATCTATTTTATAGGAGCTCGTCTGAACTTTTGTATATTATAAAGAATCCTATGTCACCATTAGCAGGGTACAAACAATTCTAGAATTCATACCTCTACTATTTTCAAAGGAATTGTTATGTCCTGAGGACTCAAGGAGTTCTCACTCAGGTCCACTCACTTTGTGTGGGCGTTATTTCCCCATTCCCCATTGGTTGGTTCACCCCAGCAGCCAGCTATAAAAGCAGGCTGCGGGGTCCAACTGGCTGCTGATTGCTGTGAGCCAGTTCCAGGCTTGGCAAGCACGGTCAGCCCTTTATTTGTAAAATAAAGTATTGTTGCACTCATGCTCTGGTTCAGCCTCTCATTGCTCAAACTTAACAGGAATAAAAGAGACATCATTAGTATTACTCTGACAAGCTTTTACTAAATTGCATATGATCCTCATCCAAAGAACGAATGAACAAATGAAAAACCAGAAAGTCTAGTTGCCTCTTGAAAAACCACTTTTGTGATAACCATGATCTGGATGACTGAGAATCTCCATAGACATTAAACAAAGAGAGGTTTGGGGTGATAGATAAAATGCTGAGTTAGAAATTGGGGAACTCTGAGTTCTAATCCTGCCTTAGGCCTCAAGCCAGTTGACTGACCTTGGGCCGGTAGTTCCTTTTCAGTCATAAAAAAAGGCAAAGGAACATCCTGAAAAGTTACCAACAAAAGTATAGGTTTTTGTCCAAGCAATTACCAGGACTCAACACTGACTTTAAAACAGGCATATGTTCAAAAAAGTAAGCACTAGTCACCGTTAGAAAGGATCAGTTCTGGGCTAGGATTGAAACACATCAATGTGATTTTATTGTAAGGAATATCAGTTGTGGAGAAATGAAAATTTAGATGAAAATGGATTTTTTCCTGTGACAAAAATATTTAGTTTGTCCACATCCTTGTATTCTGAGTAATTATAATTTCATTCAGGAAGCTTCTGATTCTTTGATAGTTCTTACTTTCTAATATCAAGTGCCTTTGAAATTGTTGCAAACATATATTCTCCTCATGTTTGAGAGATGTCACAAGAGATATATAAAATCAAACATTATTTTTTTTTAAAGAGAGAATGCAAACATTCCTTTTTGGATCTAAATAGTCACAATCAAAACAGCAATAAAGGAGATAAACAAGATATTTCTGCACATAATTTCTCTTAATTAAAAAAATTGCTGGAAAGTAATTTCACATAGCATAAAAGACACACATATTAGGCTTGAACAGAGAAAAAATACCAGAGACAAAACATTCAGTCATTATGTAAAAAAATATGACTTGCCTGTATCCCAAAAGTCATGGGAACATAAAATGGAAAAAGTTGTCAAAAATAAGAAGATGAAGTTCTTGTGGGACTTTCAAATATAGATGGATCATCATTTGGAACACAATATAGCAGATATCACAGTTGTCAAAAACTGAGAATTACAATTTATTGATATCACTGCACCAAGAGATACCAGAGTCGAAGAAAAAGAACTGGAAAAACTCATGAAATATTATGGCCTGGCCATTGAAACTATGCAATTATGGATGAAACATGTAACAGTGATTCCCATTGTCATCGGGGCACTTGGTTCCATGTCCAAGAATTTTGCAAAATACATCAAGAAGTTGTAGCTTTCCTGCTGTAGCACCGGAGTTGCAAAATATTGTACTACTCGGAACAACATACATTTTAAGAAGATACTTGGTTGATACTTATGATGCTGGCAGCAACCTCTATCAATCATCAGAGCAGTCAATGATATTTGTGATGATTTTTAAATGTTCAGTTGTCTGAGTTTCATGTTTAGTGAATAAAAGTTTATAATAATAAATTGGGTAGTACTTCTAGCTAATTTAAACTAATCTTTTCAAATTACTCTGTTTCACTTGTTCCTGAACTTCTTATCCAGATCCCTGAGGTTTCTAGACAGTTAGTTTTGGGTTGTTGGGGAGAGGGGAACAAATTTCTAGTAATGCCTCAGTAATTTCTAGTAATGCCTCAGCTTAAATGTATGAGAACTCAACTGCTGCTGGTTGTCACCGATTGGGAGGGAGGGCCGTTTCCAATCTATTCACTACAGTGTGAAATACTGAAATGCAGTATCTATATATTTTTTAAAATGTAACTAAATGAATATATCCCCAAATCTTTTTCTTTTATCAGCAAGCAAACTTATTAGTTTGAAGAAAAAAAAGGTAATCCTTAATATGTGCTTCAACTTCTTTGAAAACCAGAAGTTAGATTTGGTGGCCAACAATATTTCTGGTTAATGGAGTAAATATTTCAATGGAAAATTCAGTTTTAGGAGTTTGGCAGGGACAATTACATTACCACTTAGAAGACCTGCAGGCAATGCAAATAAATAAATAACTCTAAATATTAATATGAAGCATGATGTACAACTCAGATAAACAAGACTTTTTAATGAGAGGCTTTGTGTGATATTTTATTTGGGTAATCTTGAGGATTTCCCAAGGTATTATGGTATTTTATGAACATCATTTGTCATACATTTTGTGTTATATAAATCTCCTCTTCTTCCTTTCCGTCTTCTAGATCTGTAAAAGTCAGATCCAGATGCAAGTTCATTTTTACACATCAGATAGTGTAAGTGTCTGTATTAAAACTCCTGGATAACTGAAAGATTTGTTTCAAGGCTGCTTGTGAAAAAAACACAATCAACAGTAATGTAATAATTTATTTTCAGTTTGAAACAATTTTTAATGTAATACGTGCTACCCGGTTCCCTTTACTGACATACACTAGGTCGGTCAGGGCTGGAAAAATAAAGTTGTCTGATTTATTAGATTTCATTTACTCATACCATGATTCTTCTTCTTTATACAGCCAGTGAATTTGTATGCCTGTTGACACTACTAAGCAGATAAGGAGGGAGGCAGGGAGAATGTGTGAGAGAGAAAACTTGTCAGCTGTTGTCAGCTCTCCTGGATATACTGGTCAGGAAACATGACTAGATGAGCTAAATTTACTTTATTGTAATGTAAACAGAATATTGCGTCTGCAGATACAAACTTTCTGTTGTCGATTTTAACCATCTGATCTGTTAGAGTGGGTCCTTCTTAAGGTTTTTTTATGTGTCTGTTAAGCCCTTGACGGCTTTCCCATCTCTTGTCTGATTGTTTCCTAAGCAGCATTTCTTTCCTTCATACTCCAAGGTCATCCACACATTCCACCACACCTATATCAATCCAAAATAACAGACAAGTCAGAAATTCTCTTAACCAACCTTAGAACAGGAATGGGCCACTCAATTCATAAGCTTTAGCAGCATTACAAAGACCTTTTTAGACCGTTCCCAAAATTCCATGGAGAATAACCAATAAAGGCATCATGATTTCCCATCAATTGTTTACTTGAAAATAAAAAAGGGTAATGGATATGACCCTCCAGTCACAGCTTTTCTAAAAGGAAGGGGTCCCCAACTCTCTTTACATGTACCTTATCTACAAATTCTTATCCAGAACTCCTGTTCAGAATAACATGGACCTTTAATAAGACTATGCCTTCACTTTAATCTGGAAATTTCTTTGGAGATGAAATCAGATGTGTATGCTCAGATTTTGATAGCAATCATGTGGGACCAGGAAAGGTAAGTGCAGCAAAGTTTGGCATTGTGATCTTAGATTTTTTTGTGGAATCTGAGGGAGTTAATAGAGTGTCCTATAGTATGAGCTCTACCATCTGTTAGCTCAATTTGTGTTCCAACTGGGTCCAATGGGCCATGTCATGTGGGTATCTGTGGATGGATTTGAATGATGATCAATGTATCTTTGAGAGAAGACAGGTTATGTATAGCATAACCTTCACATGCAATTCTATTCCAACCCAATGTTTATGAATTACAACTTCCCATTTGTCTAGGATCATTGCTCATGCTGGCCAGATTCCAGTTTTGTAGCTTGTCTCCAGTTTCCTACAGTGGAATTCATAGAAATTCAATTTGGAAGCATCTATCTCTGCAGCAATAAAAAAAAATACAATTCTCAAACAACAGCTTTTTAGCAGAGTTTTCATGACAACCTCTTTTCAGATGGTGGGGCATCAAGAGCTCCTTCCAGGTCAACATATGGACCTGAAATTGGAACTAGTAATAGCAGAAGTCTCCATGCACACAGAGCAGAACATGTTTGCAGACACAGATTTATCTGGTCTCTAAGGCACAGATTTTATTATTCAAAACCAATAATTTCCATTTAAAAGGATATTAAGTAACATGGCAGAAGAAGAATCTATTACTTGACAGTTTAGTGCCATTCTCTGCTCCAATTAAAGCTATAGGGTAAAGTGGTCCTATGATCTGATTCAGAAGGAGCTCATTAGAGACTTTAACAGTGAACACCCAAAAAAGCTTTGATTGAGAGGATAATAATACCTTTCCCACCAAAGTTTTATTATTCTTAAAATGAAGCAAATGTTTTCTAGAAACACAGAATAAAAATAAAAAGAATGTTAAATTAACATCACAATGTTTTAAAAAAATTTCCCCTGAAAGAGGCCAACAAAAAGTAATTTAACAACTAATATCAATAGAGAAGAAAATAGATTATAAAGGGAAGCTAAACACACAAATATGCTTCAAATAGATTCTAAAGGGAGGCTAAATGCAAACATAATCAATTAATGAACTGTATGTGTAGGAGGAAAATCTCTAGATCTCTTCCTCCCTGACAAGGTCTAATTCCCCAAATTATTTTATTATTGTAATTATACTTCTTAATGTTACCATATCAGATTTCCAAGGTTTTTTTTTTAAAGAGAAGCCTAAAAATGAAAGTGTATGGGAAAAGAAAATATATTTATTACAACATGATGGTCAGATTTGCAGAAGTGAAGACATATAGGGTTTCCACATATGATAAATTTAGACTTTAAAATTTACCCTAGCTTTCTGGGCTGCAATCAATATGATGAAATCCAATAAAAGCATTACTTCTGAAAAGGAAGAAAGGAAGATGCATATATAAACTAGTAGGAAGCAATTTGGAGAAGGTTTGCTTTATGTAGCGACATAATTGCTTAGATAAACAAAACATCTAATTCATGAGAAGTAATAAACTGGAGGAGGAAAAAATAGAGTTGTGCAGAATTGTCCATTGGTTTAGAGACTGTTCAATGAAAAACTGAGAGAGGGGACAAGAATGAGTTCATTCATAAACGAATAGGATTGGCAAATCTTTTTTTAAAAAAATGCAAACAAACTGGAAAACAAATCAGCATTATCATTTCTATGGATGGAAGGAGGGAGGGAGGGAAGGAGGGAGGAAGGAAAGAAGGAAGGAAGGAAGGAAGGAAGGAAGGAAGGAAGGAAGATTTCTGGTGCTTCTTGCCAGCTTCCCAGAAGGAAACTCAGTGGGGAAACCAGGCAAGTTGTTCCTGCTCCCATTGCTTTTTTGCCTGCCTGAGGTCATTTTGTTTTTCTGTTTAGATAAGAAAATATCTCTGAAAAAAAGGACCCAATGAGTCATGGATTGTCTAGTTTATGCTAAAGGCAGGATAAGGATTTCTAGGCTTAAGATAAGGACAAGTCAATAAGAATAAGAAGATCATTGTAACAAAAGCAGATAGTGTAGAGACATTCCTTTATACAGAGGAATGCAACTAACCATCCTATTGAGAGATCTCATCAACATTGACAATCAATATTTGGAGAATTGTCTTATTGTTTACCAATTTCTTTTCCTCATCCCCCAAATCCCATTAATTTGTATTCCATGGAGAAAAATCTAAAACTAACAAGTCCTTTCATGATAATCCATTCAAACAAATACCTTCAGCAAGATAGCTTATGGTCTGCAGATCACCAGAAGACCTTTAGCACTTCAGAAGTACAGTCAGTAAGCGTCCTACCTCATCAGTCAAAATAGCAGGTTGGTTGTCATTCTCTTTCTTTTTCTATCTTTTCTGGGAAGAATCAAGCTGGAGAGAAAGATAATTTCAGATTAATTCTAATAATAACTGCTTTCAACTGACTTTGATTTTTTTCGGATTCCTCTTGGCTAGAAGTAGCTCTCCCAAATGGTTAAAGTTCCAAATAGCAGTTAAACAAACAACTAAAGAGAAACTTCCCATCAAACTGAGCAACTCTGCTTAGTCAAACTTCTTTCAAAAAATATTTTTAAAGAATTATAAATGAAAAGAATAAAACTTAATACAAAGTACAAAAAAATACAAAAAGAAAATAAGAAAGGGTGTGTGAGTGAAACATAAAAAAGCAGAAAGGGAAGGAGAAAGGAAAAACAGTAACTTCCCCTTTCATCCTAGCAGGTAAAAACAATTTTACTAGTTATCATCAAGCCTAAATAAAATAATCTCTTTTCCCCACAGCTTGTTTCTTAGATTTAAAAAATGTTCAAATGCTTTGTCAATCAATCTTCATCAGCAAAAAAATCTAGTAAGGGCAACCAGGCATAACTATTGTTTCTATTAACCTTTATTGAACAAGCTGATTTTATAAATCTAACTTGATTTTTAACCCCTTCAAAAAAGTCCCAGAGGAAGTTTGCTGCTAAATTGTGTTTCATAGTGAAAAGTCCTGAGAATTTTAATAGATTTCTGTTGTATCAATAAGTAAAATATTTTGATTTCTAAAAAGTCCTTCCAAATCTTAGCAGAGCTCTTTTATATACCCAGAAAAACAACAAATTATCCATATCACTTTCCTGGATTAATATCTGGTCAGCTCCTTCAAGGAATGAGTGATCCATCAAAACCATTTGTCTTAAATTAATTTTATAGACATGCATTGCAACTCTTTCTTGTTTTACAACTTTATTAGAATATGCTGTATCAATTTTATCAAACATTTGATCTATTCTCTCCAAAAACCTGGCAAAGCGTATTCAGATTTTATACTAAGGATTTCTACTCCATTTTCTTTAACCTCTGGCTCTAAGTGCCCAACCTTCAATGTCTTTTTATCATAAAAATTTGAAAGCAATCTCCATTGTCTCATGAGAAAATACCTTCAATATAACTCAAAACTGTAATTTCAAATCCCTCTGGCCCCTTAATCCATTGTTAACTTTCCAAAAGCTGCACACTAAGCATCTTTTTGCTGTTTGGTCCAAAAAAAGCATATATTTTAAAAACTTCCAAAATCAAATTTACACTATTATCTTTTAAGGAGGTAGAATGTCACCTGAAGAACATAAAATCTTGTCAAGGTTAAGATTAAGAATCTTAATCTCTCCAATATGCAAAAGTTTTTTTAAAAAGTGATTGTTATAAATCTCAGTCAACCTTAATGTCTGGGAAGGCTATTCCACAAATGTCAGTTTGATGTAATTCCAAATTTCAGCCACTCCATTCATAAACTGACTATAAAAATATGGTTTTCATGGGTTACACAGGACAAGTGGCTGGGAGTCATGTGGATGATCACAATAATCTCTGTTTTGTTCTGGAAACATTATACCAGTTGGATCCTGTATCCCCCTCAAAAAGCTGTCTTGCTAGCCAGTGAAAACCAGCAAGGCATCAGTTTGCCAGGCTGCTTACAGGAAGTCTACCCAGTAAAAGTTCTTCAGAAAGCAGAACATGAAAATGATCACCAAAAGAACTGACTTTCTTAAATAGATTTGGAAATAGATAGTGTTTTATAGAGAACCAGTTACCTGTAATGGTTTAAGTAGAAGAGTGTGAATTCTAGAAGTGTGAATCCTTCATGCCTTAGGCATGAAGCCAACTTGTTACCATGGGCCAGTTGCCTTCTCTCAATACTAAGAAAGAGGGAAAGGCAAACCACTTCTAAAATCTTGCCAGGAAAATTGCAGGGACCTATCCAGACAGTTGCCAGGAGTCAACACTGACTTGAAGGCATAAATAAAAATTGGTCTGTAGGCAATGATCTTGCCCTGTTTTGCAAAGCAAAATTTTATTCTCCTTGTTGACATCAGTAACTAGTACAAAATCCCTAAAGGAAGACATTAAATACTGTAAATTGTTTCTTCCACATGTTGTTCTTCTTGTCCAGTATTCAAATTTTTTTACTACCAGCTCTGTGGGCGTGGCTTGGTGGGCGAGGCAGGGGAAGGATACTATAAAATCTCCAGTCAGAAGTGGCATTT
Source organism: Pseudonaja textilis (assembly GCF_900518735.1). The sequence continues at coordinate 6,858,710 of NW_020769315.1, read as the reverse complement.
GCCAATTCTCCGAGCTACTCAAAATTTCTGCTACTGGTTCTGCAGAACTGGTCAGAACCTGCTGAATACCACTCTGTTCTTGTCTCTACCATTTTGCTGGATCCTTGCAAACAAAGCACAGATTTAGAATGCTCTCTCTCACATACAAACATAGATTAGAAAACAACTGATGGCACTGGGATAGAGAGGCTATATAATGGAATATGATAAGTAATTGTCTCCTGAAGGATAATAAAACACAAAATGGGTCAACAAATATTTGACAAGTTAATAATGCCTCAGGTAACTGATCTTGGGCATTCTGTAATGTGGCACATTTTTAGCTTCTTTCTTTCCTTCCTTGAGGTGGTGGAATGTGAAATTTAATTCAAATGTGAAAATGATTGGACTAAATACAGAAACTTAGAAAGAGAAGGGAATAATATTGACAGCTTTGTCCGAACAGCAAAATGCAATGACATTCAGATCTCTGTCATTTAATGAGAGGACTTACCCCTAGGTAAACATGAACAGGACTTTAACATTATTGCTTACATGCAATTTTATGAATTTTTTACTATTAATGCACATAAGGCTTATATCCAAGTGACTGCCCTATCACACAAAGTCCTGGGAAGTAAACAGTTTAATAACAACATTAATGTTCTGCAGTTCTTGGTAAAATTGTCCATATTGTCTTCTATAATAAATACCTTCCTTCAGTGGCAGGATGGGTTTTTTTATATGCAACCATGTTAGATTAATTACTAAAAACACACACTGAAGATGTGAAGTTACCCTTCTTATAACAGGAAGGGAAGCTTTGCCAATCCCAGGATGATGAAAGATATACCAGAATATAATTGGCAATATACTGCAAGGAAACCAAGAACCCACTTGATTTTTAAAAAAGTTCTTTTTTTCCTCAGCCCCTTAGACCCTTTCCAAACTTGGTTCTCGCTCAGGGACCACCATACATATATAAGTGTCCTTTATATATTATGTCTTCATGGTTTTGCCTTCATTTAATCCTAATTTATACCCAAGGAAAGTCTATGCCCAGGTAGAAAGTTTGCCCTGGATAAACCATATTTGTGAGTACAATCAAGAAACTCCTAAGGGAATAGGAAGTAATAAAGTATTAGTGCTGCTTTATAAAACCCTAGTAAGAGCACCTAGAATACTGCATCCAGTTTTGGTCACCTCATAACAAAAAAGATGTTAAAACTTTGGAAAAAGGTGCAGAGAAGAACAACTGATTAAAGGTCTAGAGACAAAAAAATATGAAGAACGGTTGCAAGATATGTGTTTGACTAGTCTAGAGAAAAGAAGGACCAGGGGGACATGATACTGTAGCAGTATTCCGGTATTTAAGAGGCTGCCATAAAAAGGAGGATTCAACTCATCTTCCAAAGCATCAGAGGACAGGACAAGAAACAATAGATGGGAACTAATCGAGAAGCAACCTGGAATTAAGGAGAAACTTCCTAACAGTGAGGGCAATTAACCAGTGGAACAGCTGGCCTTCAGAATTTGTGGATGCTTCATCACTGGAGATTTTAAAGAAGAAACCGGACAGCTAATTATCTGAAATGGTATAGGGTCTCCTACTTGAGCAGGAAGTTGGACTAGAATACCTCCAAGGTCCCTTCTAGTTCTATTCTGAATTGAATTGAATAGAATACAAAGGATTAGGTTAGCATGTGTTAGTGAATTTAGACTGGAATGGGCCCGCCCCTCCCTTCCTGTCACAGGCATTGCTTTCTAGGCCCATTCTGTTGCCTTTTATTCTGGACAGTTGGCAAATCTGATTCTTTCTAATGGAACTTTCCCTCTGTACTTGCTAAATATCCCACCCAATCCATGGTTCAGAATCCAAGGTCAACCTGGCCAGTAGTGATATTGGGGAAACTGCATGGCAATGCCATTCACCCGATAAGATTGCTGTTGATTTAATTTGTTTTTCAACACAGGAATAGCATAAAATGTGAAAAAAAGCCTGGAAGATCATTAAGTCAATGTCCTGCTAATAGATCAACTACGTTAGTTGGATTCCCTTTGGGCCCATGGAAAATGTATGGCCATGACAGACGGTAAACCTCTCAGTCTAGCCTATTCCTCACCTCATTCTAGGTGAAGGTGGGTGACTAGTGGATGTTTTCCCACCAACAGATGATATTTTATGAAAAAGGAAGAAAAGAGAAGGGAAACCATCAGTCCCTTTCCATGATGTGGCCTACATAAAAATTGCATTATTTAGTGGAAGTGTAGACATGATTGCCTAGGAATTGCCAATAGAGATGGCAGAAGTTCTACTGGTGTAGTTTTGGTGAGCTCAAGAACTATTGGGTGGCATTTTAAATGCTGCACGAGAAAGAAATCTTAGTCTTATTCATTGTTTCCTACTTGAGTAAGGGCTCAGATTGAGGTGGATTTCCAAGAAATTGGAAATTTGAGTAAGGATTTTGGGGTTGTTTAATTATTATAATTTAAACTGGTTTTATTTGCCTTCCAACAATTCTTGTTTTAAGATATTTAGTCTTCTCTAAGAATTTATTAACACACTTGGGTGAGCTGATGGCCCAGGGATTCCATTCACCTAATATATATACTACCCAGAGTTGTTTTTTGTGAGATAGGTAGCCATATAAACTTAATCTGTGTTTATATTTATAATTGTTGGGTGTTTATGTGTTTTATCTTGCTGTAAGCTGCTCATAGTCACCTTGAATTACGAGATGGTCAGCAAATAAATTTGATAAGTAAATGAATATGATTAATTAATAAAGGAATGTTAAATTTGGTTATTAGCCTGGTTTAGTAGATTGGTGAATCTTTTCTCAGTTCATGGTTCAATTTATTCTGTGAACCAAGGCTGATTCATCCTAAACTCAGTGTTGACTTTTAATGAGCAACCTAGATCAGTAGTTCTTAAACTGTTTCACCAAGTTAACCTTTTTCCCAGTCTTGAATGTCAGGGTAATTAAAGTCTTCCATTACTATTGTGATGTGCTTCCTATATAACTTTGTTAATTGACTATAAAAAAGTTCATATATTTTCTGTTTGGTTGGGTGTGTAGATGAGACTTGATATTAGAGGCAGTGATTAAAAACTAGTGCTTTATTCAGCTACCCTTTTCTCACTCTACATTTCAAACTCTGAAAGAAAAAGCATGTTTTTCAAATTAACCTTTAGTTATGTATTGATTAAAAATATAACTAGCAAGGCTGCATCCAACCATGCTATTTTATTCCCTGTGTATTTAATGTTTTTTTTCTGAAATAAATCATGCTTGATAATCTCATATCTAAATTGTTTGCCAAAAGAAGTTTCCTTTAGAAAAGGTGAGACAATGTATATAGCAGCGTGAACCTAAAGTGTCTTAATGTTTTTTTTAACTTTACTGAGGGTTACAGTAATTGAATATGAAAAGAGCTAATTGCATGTAGAAGAACTAAAAAAATCACATGGTTCTTTTTTAAAGAGAAATAATGTAGATTAAGGAATAAGACAAAATTGTTCTTGGGTTTCCAGATCTGGGCTGCAAAATTCTAGATGATCTTATGATGGCAACAAGGAGAAAATATTTTACTCTCTGCTGCCAGCTAGTGACCACATGTTGCATAGTAGGCCAGATGTGGCAAGCCTAAGAGAGGCTACTGAGAGAAGTTATGTTTATACCTGTAGGAGCAGTGTGTGGGGGAATTTTAGCAAAAGCATCATGGTTTCTCATGGAGCAGATGGTATATTCCAGAGAGAAGCCCAAATTAAGAGACTGTGAAGATCAGAGCAGAATGGGAGAGGGATGAAGAGTTTCTGGGTAGCAATACCCCAGAATCTCACAAGATATAACTATTAGATAGAAAATGTATAGCTTTAGTCTGGCAAGATTTTGTCAGTTATAAACAAATAAAGAATTGGACTTGACTGGATTTCACTGTGTTGTTTTTGCACTTAAGCCTGACATATATGAAATCAAATTCATTAGAGAAGCACATGTGGAGGTGGGTTTTTTTGGTATCCCTCTTATGCTAGAACCCTAGGGTTATAGCTGTAGAAAAATGAAAGCGACACTTAACAAATTTTCATTGCTTCCAAGATATATGAATATAGAACAATGTCAGATCAATAGCAAGAGATTAAGCTGGATGTTAAAATGGAGTTATGTCATCTCATTATAATAAATGTCCCCAGTTTTATGATCATTCATGACTCCATTTAAAGCACAGACAGCTTACAATCTTATTACATCTGATATACTTAACAAGTAAGTTTGTGTCTCTTTTTAGCAGCTTAATGCATGAAGAAATCTACAAGCATAGTATGAACATGGTTGTCATGGGGGAAAAAAGAATGTGATACAAGGATGGAAATGGTACTGAAGACAGTAGAGTGAAGTCAGTAGGGAGAAATCATGATCCATAAATAAGCAGAGAGACTAAATTCCTCCAAGTTAGAAACTCCATAGGACACAAGATAACAGTGTCCAAACAATGAAGATTATCTCTTCTGCTATCAGATGAAGCTGTTTTGTGGCAAATAGTGAGGTACATTTATTGTGGTGGCAGATGCAGCTCTGCAAAAAAAGCCCATCAAACTTTAACATCTCTAGGTTGTGATGATGTGCTTGCTGTTTCAGAATACAATGACAAGTATGTAACTGATTTTGACAAAACTATCCACATTAATTCTGATTTAGACTGATATGAGTTCTAAGTAGGCTGCCTCCTGAAAAGTACAAGTCATTCTATATCAGAAATAAGATTTAGTGCATTTGATGAGTTTATGGCCAAGGCCCAAGGGGGAAGCTGCGCTATAGATTTTTTAAAATATCACTTCTTTTTAAATAACCTGTTTTGGATTGATGGAATAACAAAATTATCTAATCAGAGACACTAGAATAGCTTTACATTAATCTGTCTTATATAACCTGTTCCATACTAAGCAGGCTCATAGACCTGCAATCCGATTGATCCAGGAAACCCGGGCCGTGATTGGATGATATGAACATCTCTAATTGGTATGTACAGGGCTTGCTGCGATTGGGTGAAACCAAGCGTGGCAAGCTTGAAAGACTGTCATAGGCTGCCTAGCTGCAGCCAGCTCTATATAAAGGGCTGCCGCGGCTGGGTTTGCTGTCTCAGAATCTGCCTCCTTAATAAAGAGCTGTTGTTCACTACTCGAGCCTCGTGTCTCATTGGGACCCACCAGCCATACTTAACCCTGGCGACGAAGATGGGATTCTGAGACAACAAGGTTGATCAGCACGTGGCAGACAGCACTAAGACGGCCAGCGAAATGGCCAGCAGCGTCACGTCACCCGCACCATTCAACTCAGTCAGCGAGGACTGGGAATCCTACATTGATCGTTTCCAAATATTTTTGGAATCCAATAACTTAAAAGACGCTACCGGCAGCAAGAAGCGAGCAGTCTTCTTAACGCATTGCGGGCCCGCTGTCTTTAAAATGGCCAAGGCATTAGCGAAGCCCGCAGATGTCAAGACGATGGATTGGGACACCCTAGCTCCCATCCTCCGCAACCACTACGCTCCAGCCATACCGACGCTCATCTGAAGGCACGATTTCTATCAGTGAGACCAGCGCGAGGGTGAGAGCATCAGTGACTTTGTAGCTGACCTGAGGAACCTAGGGGGCCTGTGCAGATTCGCTACCCTGGACGAGGCCATGCGTGACAGGGTCATCCTCGGCCTGAAAGACCCGACACTTCAAAGCAGGTTAATGGCCAAAGGGGACATCTCCCTCACCAACACCTTAGCCAAAGCCACCGCAGCCGAAGCCACCCGAAAGTCAGTGGCGCGAATGCGGCATTCAAACGGAACTGACCGCCATTCAACCAGTGAGACGACCACCGAAACAGAAAAACTCGCAGCCTCCACCCACCATGGCGACATCGAATCCCCTTCTGACAGCGAAGAGGAAGAAATTCACAGACTTCAGTTAGATTGCGAACGGCTAGACCGGCGCGGTCATAAGTCGAGGTACTAGTGTGCCAGCTGTGGAGGAAATCACCCACATTCTGAATGCAAATTCCTGGACGCTGTTTGCCGTTTTTGCGAGAAACGAGGGCATATCGCCAAAGTATGCTGCAACAAAAGAGACTTCAGCCCCTGGCATCGAGGAAACAGCCCAAGAAGGCTAGATGGCACCCCCGCCAAAAACCGGGACCACCCGACTGACAGCAGATGGAGCTGGGATAGCCGAACTAAGAAGTTCACAGATGCACCAAGAAAGGAAGAAATGCACCAGTTATCATCAGCCACGCTTCACCAATAGACGCACGGAAGATACGTGTTGAGGTCGCCATCGAAAACCAACCATGCACCATGGAAGTAGACTCTGGCTCCTACCTCTCTATGGTATCTTGGCAGACCATAAAACGCCTGATACCCACCATACGCCGTGAAAAACTGAATGACCAGAAACTGATTTTAAGGGACTATCAAGGAAACCGCATTCCAGTCGCTGGCACAAGACACTTCAAGATTTCTTTCAAAAACCATACCAGCATCCTACCACTCACAATCGTTGACAAGGACCGCCCCAGCCTACTCGGCTTGCAATGGTTCGCACCCCTGGGGATTGAGATGGTAGGCATCAACCACACAGATGACGAAGACTGGGAAGCGACGCTCGTACGAGACTTCCAAGAGGTCTTTGATGACACCCTAGGCAAGTACAAGGGGTCCCCAATCTCCTTTAATATTAGCCCTGACATCGCTCCCATCCACCTCAAACCGTGCCGAGTGCCATTTGCACTCAAGCCGAAAATAGATGAGCAATTAAATAAGCTCATAGCGCAAGGCGTATTAGAACCCATCGACCATGCCTGATGGGAAACACCAATTGTCACCCCCATCAAACCAGATGGCTCCCTGAGAATTTGTGGAGACTACAAGGCCACCCTCAACCATGCTTTGCAGCAAAGTGCCTACCCCGTGCCGGTAGTCCAACATCTCCTACACTCACTGGGGGGTGGCAGAATCTTTGCAAAACTCGACCTGGCACAAGCCTATCAATAACTGTCGGTTGATGCTGAAACCATGGAGGCTCAAACTATCGTGACACATAGAGGGGCATTTAAATGCAACCGACTCCAATTTGGAGTCAGCGTTGCATCAGGGTTTTTCCAGAGCTTAATGGAAAGGCTGCTGCATGGAATTAAAGGAGTCGTACCCTATTTTGACAACCTTTTAGTAGCAGCCCCCAATAAGAAACAATTGGAAAAACGACTCAGAGCAGTCCTTCAAAAATTTAAAGACTGGCCTCAAGGTTAAAAAAGAAAAATGTCAATTATGTACCGAAAGGGTTGAATTCCTCGGATACCTCCTTGACAAAAAGGGAATTCACCCCACTGACAAAAAACTAAAAGCCATCAAAGAAGCCCCCAGATTGAAAAAACGGACCTCCAAGCATTCCTTGGACTTATTAATTTCTATAACATTTTCCTTCCCCAGAAAGCGACTGTCGCAGAACCCTTACATAGACTCCTCGACAAAAAGGCTTCCTGGGTATGGGGATGGTGAGAGGAACACGCTTTCCAGCAGATAAAAAACCTCTTGACTTCAGACGCAGTCCTCATGCAATACAACGAAACCCTACCACTGAATGTCACTTGCAACGCATCTCCTTTTGGTGTTGGCGCAATCTTAAGCCATACCTTGCCAAATGGAACAGAGGCTCCCATTGCATTCTTTTCCAGAACCCTGTCCAAGCCGGAGAAGAACTACAGCCAGCTGGACAAAGAAGCCCTCGCCATCGTCTCAGCAGTAAAAAGATTCCACAAATACATTTATGGTAGGACATTTTCAATTCTTACAGACCATAAACCCCTGCTTGGCATCTTGGTGGGTAACAAACCCACTCCACACATCCTGTCACCTAGAATGACAAGATGGTCTGAATTTCTTGCCGCTTATAATTACCAATTAATACATTGCCCAGGCAAGACTATATCGGATGCGTTAAGCCGCTTCCCCTTGCCAGACATGCAAGATGACCCAGCACCCACTTTACCAATTTTGCAAATAGAAACATTACCCATGCCACCATTGACCGCCCAAGACATTGCCCACAAAACAAGGAAGGACAAACGCTTGGCGCGAGTTCTCAGCTGGGTGGAGAGGGGCTGGCCTGAATGCGAGCAAAATGAACTCTTTAAACCATTCACAAACCGACAAACTGAACTTTTTTCATAAAGGGGTTGCGTTTTGTGGGGAGACCGGGTGGTAATACCAGAAATATTACAGAAAAAAGTTTTAGAATTGCTACACGAAGGGCACCCAGGCATTGTACGTATGAAAGCCCTGGCCAGAAGCTATGCTTGGTGGCCAGGCATGGACAAGCAAATTGAAACCTGGGTCACCGCTTGTACCAGATGCCAAGAGACTCGTTCGGCTCCCCCAAAGGCCCCACCTTTAGAATGGGAAACACCCAGAGGCCCTTGGTCGCGCATCCATATTGACTTCGCAGGGCCAACCAAGGGACATACCTTCTTATTAACTGTTGATGCTTGTTCGAATTGGCTCGAAGTAAGCAAAATGAAGTCTACCACCACGGAAGCTGTCATCAAAAAATTAAATAAACTTTTTGCCACGCATGGTCTGCCAGATATGATAGTATCTGACAATGGCCCCCAGTTTACCGCATTGGCGTTTGAACAATATTTGGCAGATTGCGGCATCCGACATGCACTGACCTCGCCCGCTCACCCAGCGGCGAACGGCAGAGCTGAACGCATGGTTCAATTTACAAAAAAAAAAACCCTTCAAAGGCTGGAGCATAGCAACATCCACAAAAATGTCACCAAAATGCTCCTCTTACAACACATCACACCAAACAGCACAACAAACAAGAGCCCAGCAGAATTGCTGATGGGCAGAAGACTCTGGTCACCTTTGGATCACCTGCACCCTGCTTACACCCCGGAGAAACCCTTCGGCTCCAGCAGCAAGCACCGCGCTTTCAAAATAGGTGACACTGTCTTTGCCAAAAACTTTACAGGGGACCCACTATGGTTCCCTGCAAAAATTACCCAAATCACGGGCCTGCGCTCCTACCACCTCGAAACTACTGATGGTAGGTGTTGGAAACGACATATTGACCAGCTTAGGTCCAGGCTTGCTCTTCCAGACCCTACCCAAGAAATCAGAGGGGGGGGAACCCCAAACTCTGAAAAAGAACTGACACTTACAGAACACCCCCCACATACATTAAATAAAGACCAAACATCAAACCAACAATACTCACCAACCAACAGAGAACCGTGGTAGATGGGTACTTCACCTGGAAGCAGCATCTGGACAAGCTCTACCAGCCCAGAGAGCCCAGGCGGGAGCAGCAGAGCAAACGACTCAACCAACCCAGAGTCACCAGGCGGGAGTCGCAGTTATAGGCCCGGCTCACCCTTCCAGGCGGTTCCATCAAGAAGCTTGAGAGCGACGCGGAGCATGTCCAAACCTGACGACGACCAAAGACATTATGAACCGCGCAACTCAAGTAGGCAGGTACAAAGACCCGCCTACTTGCATGACTACGTGACCCTGCTCCTTGGACGGAACCAAGAGGAGAGGGGTGTTCCATACTAAGCAGGCTCGTAGACCTGCAATCCAATTGGTCCGGGAAACCCGGGCCATGATTGGATGATATGAACATCTCTGATTGGTTCGTACATGGCTTGCTGCGATTGGGTGAAACCAAGCGCGGCAAGCTTGAAAGACTGTCATAGGCTGCCTAGCCGCAGCCAGCTCTATATAAAGGGCTGCCGTGGCTGGGTTTGCTGTCTCAGAATCTGCCTCCTTAATAAAGAGCTGTTGTTCACTACTCGAGCCTCGTGTCTCATTGGGACCCACCAGCCATACTTAACATAACCAACTACAATTTTCATTCAAAATTCCTCTCTCAAATATTTGTTAAAATGTGCATCTCTTAAAATATGCCCTTCCTCCATGTTGTTAACCTTTTTGTTTTCTGAATTCTTTCATTCTGATTTTTTTCACTTTTAACCTGTATATTTTAACCTTGTTCTTAATTTTGCTTTTTCAGTCATATGTTTATATTGTTTACTATGTTATTATAAACCACCCAGAGTCATTTAGGTCAGATGGTTGGTGTAGAAATTTAATAAACAAACAAACAAACACACACACACACACACTAGATACATATGCTATGCCAAAATCCCACCATGAGGGCCTCTCGAAATGTCACCCAATCATTTCACATGGACAAGCTACTTATAGTTACTTAATGGGAAAGAGAAATAGTATAATCAATGACATAGTATGGTATTCACTATCTCTGAAACATATCCCGAGCAATGCTTCAATTTTGCCTGAAGTTTAAAGCTGAGTTAAGCTGGAATATATGATTTCTTAATCCTCTTTCTGGATAGTTTAATATAAAGCTTCCTCCTTGGTAGAAAATGTGAAACTTCTAACACATTCTTGTGTTTGGTCTCCAAACAGTTGTTCATAGGTACTAGCAGGGGTGGGATTCTACCAGTTCACACCTATTTGCTAGAACCAGTTGTTAACATTCTAAGAAGTTCAGAGAACTGGTTGTTAGAAGAAATTACTGGCCTAATCCTGTAAGGAAGACAGGAAGGAAGCATTCTGGTGTTACTTACAGAAACTGCCCCTCTGTTAACCCTTATTACAATCTTGGCAGGACTAGACTTCTCTGGAGTTTTTTTTTCTCTCCTTTACTGGTACTTTGCTTGTGTGGAGTGACCATTCAAAGTTACAATGGGACTGAAAAAAGTGACTTATGACCATTTTTCACACTTACAACTGTTGCAGCATCCTCACAGTTATGAGAGGCCAGGCGAGGAGATGCGTGCCTCGATGTGAGTGATGTTGAGTTGGCCACACCCAGCCAGTCACATGACCAGCCACACCCAATTAAGCCATGTCCACAGAACCAGTTGTTAAAAAAATTGAATCCCACCCCTGGGTATTAGTTAGCCAAAAATACAATCTTTGATAGAAGACTCAGCTTAGAAATTGTAAAGGATTGTTGTCCCCTCAGGTGTATGTATGCATTTTTGCATTTATTTTTGTTTGTGTGTGTGTGTGTATATAAATTCCAAATTACACTAAAACTGGTCACAGAATTCTGATTCTGCACTCCATCTTTTAAAGGTTCCTTTCAGAGGTGGTATTCAGCAGGTTCTGACCAGTTCTGGAGAACCGGTAGCGGAAATTTTGAGTAATTCGGAGGATCAGCAAATATCACCTCTGACTGCAGATTTTACGGTATCCTTCCCCTGCCACACCCACCAAACCATGCCCACAGAACCAGTAGCAAAAAAAATTGAATCCTACCACTGGTTCCTTTCTAGTATTGAATGTTGCCTGCTTCTATAATTATAATATATTATAATATATTCTTTACACCTGGCGTCATTATTTTTGCAGTGTTTCAATGAATATGAAGAAAGATCATTTTTATTGTGTGTGGCTGAGGACTAACAATGAGGAACAAATTAGGTTGCAAATCATGGAATCATTCTTTCTAAACCTGAGAGTAATGGCAGAAGAAGGCAGGTGTGTGCTACATGAATGGATGGAAGTAAATTTGATTACAAGGATCAGAAAAATGTACTTATTCTCACTTTCCATCATTCTGAAATGAGGGGTAGGTAACAAGAGGACACAATCAGTAGTAGAATGCATGCCTTGCATGGTAAAATTATCGCTTAGAACTTTATTTAAAAGGATCTTAGGTACCAGAAAGAAATGAACCTGTACAGAGTGCAAACTAGCTTCTTAAAACTGAATTCTCCTTTGATTCAAGCACAACTCCTACTGACTTCACAATGCATCCATACAGTTTTGCTGGCATGGTTTCAACAAAGGTGCTTGCCATTCCTTTAATGAGATTACTTTTGATTTCCTGGTCTAATCTTCCAGCCCTGAGATTTCCTAATGCTTTTCCATCTAAAGGGAAGACAGACTTTTGGGGAAAGAATTACGTTTTGCATCCACAAAATCCTATCCATTAAATCACGGTGTTCACAAACGATATATGTGGAGGGAAGATATGGCGGGAAGCTAGATACTTCACCTCTGCTTTTTTTTAATGTGGTCAGGCTGTCAGCTGCTATTATACATACTAAAACTGAAAATACAATTCAAGTTCTTCTTAGTATCAAAACCCAATATGGATCTGTTTTACAAGTTGCCATCAGTTGTCCATTTTTTTCCCATTTTAAGTTTGCTTCACCTTGTCCCATGTTAACCTGATTATATTCAAAGATACTGAAAAGAAAGATATCAATGTATTATTTAAATTAGTAAAAGGGACTAATTGGTTTTTTTTAAAAAAAGATTGTCTACCAAGCTGATCAAAATAAGTTGATTATTCTGGATCACTATGCAGTTGATCTGAAAAGAATGAAAATACTATTTACTATGCTTTACTGGGCACTAAAATGTCATGGGCGGGCTCAGTATACAACTGTTTCATGGTTAATGACAAATATGATGGAAGAGCCATTCTTGCTGACTCTATATTTTAGGGTAATGTAGGACTTCACCTTGATGAGGCCTAGAGGTAATGCAGTTTGCCTTATCAAGTTGTCTCCCATCACATTGAAGATTGGCCCTGCAGTTTTAGTAACTAGAGCCAGCTTCTGTGTATGCATTGAGCTAGAGTCTTTTAGCTAGAGTCAGTCAGAAGACAGGGACCACACAAAACAAAGCAAAGGGTCTGCTTCTCTTTAAGAGGAAAGAGAAACATGCTGTTTCAGAAAATGGTTCTAATAGAGCAGTTTCTCCAAACTGTCATTTGCAGTTCTTTAAACCTTCATTTTTGTTCTTGTTTCTTGCTGTCCTCACCACGGCAGTAGGAAATATTGCTAAGCATGAAGTGAAATATCAGTCCAGGTAAAGTTTTAATCCTAGATTAGAGACAGAGAACAGCACTGAGGATCAGATCTGGGAAATAACCAAGAAGAAGTTCCTGTGAAACTTCTTCACTCTTCCAACCTCTGTAGATTGAAAATATTTACCTGAGTAGTAAATGTATAGCAGAACTTTCAGCCCATCTGATTTGATGGAATTGGATGGAATGTAAACTATTGTTATTAGAACACTTGTTTGTTTAAGGATGATGAGAGGATAGATGGTGTGGTGGTCTGACACTTGAAATGAGACGCAGGGAAACGTCTGAGCAAATGCCAGCCCCGAGAGAACTCGGGTAGCAGTATTTAT
>NW_020769315.1:6822209-6843592 GCF_900518735.1 Pseudonaja textilis | reverse complement strand
AAGAAAGAAAGAAAGAAAGAAAGAAAGAAAGAAAGAAAGAAAGAAAGAAAGAAAGAAAGAAAGAAAGAAAGAAAGAAAGAAAAGTGCTGAGAAATTATTCTAAAAATGTAAATGTATGTCCTTTAACTTCTCAATATAACATATAGATTGGAACATATTGCTGATGCTTTCTGGGTTTTATATTTATATCTGCTCATAAAGTATATCAAAATAACATGTAAACCCACCCAATATTGTCACCTGAAACTATGTGGTCTCCATTGTGAAAAGATGAATTTCTTGGAACTTTCACAAACATTAGAATAGATACATGCTTTTTGACTCCTAAGCATAGCAGAGCCTTGGACTGTAGGCAAAAGGAATCCATTGGCTAGAAGCCAGGCATCAGTCAAAAGTGTTAGATGCACCCCATTTATTATTAATGGAGTAACACTTCATATAACAATACCAGTGGAAAAAAGTAAGTAGTTACCATGGTGATTTGTTACTCAATATCTATCTACAAATATCCCCCTCCTCTCTTACCATGATAAATATTGCATTATATAAAGGCTAACAAAGATAGTATCAAATGCCATTTCTTAGCAAGTCTCCAGCTGTGAGCATTATGGCTAAATAATGGATTGTCTGATAGTCACATTGAATTTGCCATTTGTAAATGTTTAACTTTCCTTCCTATCTTGTTTAAATGGATTCATCATTCCACAATGAAATGTTACAAGACAGCTGTTGATATGATTAGGCCAAAGTATTCCTTTCAGCTTCTGGGTAAATTTCACATCCTTTGTGCCTTTTGAGCTTATTTCAATGAGGAAATGGAAGCTAAATTGAATAGAAATGTTAGAACAATGTTTAAACAAGGTGACTGGGATTTTAGTTGGCTTTATTTAGTATTAGCTACATTCAGACTGAAAATATTATCAGGTTGGTGCTTTCCCCTATTTTCTAGATTTGTATAACACCCATTAAACTTTCCAAATGAGCATTTGTGCAGTTTCCTAAGCCACAACAAACTCTAATTTAGAATGATATCCAGTATTATGTTCTTCAATCCAGTGGATTCCATGCAATTTATATATAATCACATACAATAATCATGATGCAATATGAAAATATAAATATTATATAAATATAATAAATTAAACATCACACAGAGGTGGCTCTGGAATTTCAAAAAGCCAATATTCTGGATGACCCTAAGAGAGAAAACTATCTCCAACTAAAGAGTAAGTTGTCCCCCTAGGAGGAGATCCCTTACACTGATTGCCTGCCTTCAATCCCTCAATAGGTGGAGATCTTGAGTAGGCCTTCACTGACTATCCACACGAAGATAGATATCTAGCACACAAGCCACTGAAGTCTTTAAAGATAGCGAGCACATCTTGAATTGCCCTCATAAACATCCTTGAAAACCATGCAACTCCCACTGCGAATGTATAATACAGCAGGATTGAAAATGACCAGTAAACTTGTGAGCTGTTGCATTTTAGACCAGCTGAAGTTTCTGGATCATCTTCAATGACAGCTCCATGTAGAGCAAATCACAGTAATCTAAACAAGATGTGGCAAAAAGCATCCTTTTCCAGCCAAAGCTGAGAATATGGAGGGAGAGATGTTTAATCTTTAAACATAGCTACTGAAGATTAGGGATGCTTATACTTTAAAAATGACCCAGAAGTGTCTCACATCTCATACAATTACCATAGCTCTCTTCTATTCATTAAAACAGCAGAACTTTTTTTTCCAGGCTTGATTGAATATCATTGCTTTAAAAAGTCAAACCTTGACTAGTATGACTGTTAAAACAGCAGCATCTTTTTAAAAAGATTTTTATGTGGATGCTTGAAAAAGGCTGGACTGCTTTCATGTTTTCTTACCTCTGCCATGTCTGAAACAGTTTCTCCAGATTATTTTTAAAGCACAGCCTTACTGATGAGCATTTGCAGGAACAACTTTCTTAGAATAATGCACAGATTAGCTAAAGGTAGCACTTGTTTAACAACTGCCTTGTTTAGGAACCATTCATGGATATGACAGTGATGAAAAAGTAACTCTTGCATTTACAACCTTTGCAGGTCTATAATGCAAAGGGAAGCTGAAGAAAGATCCAAAAGCATGATCGCATGTTCACTTAGTGACTATTTAGTAACCCAGTTTAGGACTATGTGTTTATAAATAGTTAGATAACATCTTTCCAACACAGGCATTTTGTCTAGTATTATTTCTAATTATTGTGGCCATATGAAAAAAGGGAGGAAGAAAAGAATAGATAACTGACATCACATGGATAATGACAACTTTGCACAAACCCTTTGTAACCTTCATCAGTTGTGCCATTTGTCCGTATATAGAAACCTTGACTTTTTGGAGATATTATGGTACTGCAAATTCTTCAACCTTGCTACAAATGTATCACTTTTAAAAGAGGATTTGTTTTTAAGTAACAGTGTCTCTACACCTTGCTGAGTAAATGGACGAGCAGTGACTTCAAAAGAGGCTACAGCTGGTTCAACCTCTGGAGGGCTGCATTATTTTTGAAGCAGAGTTTCCTGCATGATGAGGATATTTGACATGGTACATAAATCTGTTTAGAGTCTTACCTTGGGAAAATGAAACATCCTTTCCAAACCATCTGCCTTTCATAGAAAAAGCAAAATCTGATCACATCCATACTGATTTAATTTAAAAATGTTGAAATAATGGCCAATCTTGCTGTTTAATCTCTTTTCCTAGTGTAAACAGAAACCCTACATTTCACCATTATTTACCATTTAATGATCAGGAAAAAAAGTTAATTAAAAATAAACTTAGCTTTTGTTGTGTCTTGAGCAGAATTAGCCCTCATTTTTTCAAAATCAAAGGGGAAAAAATCAATCTTAAGTACCACATAGTGATATTATAAACAGTCTGGGAAAGAGATTGCTTCAGTTATACTGCAATCAGAAAAAAAAGTGGTTTAATCTTTGTATTGGTGCTATTTCAGGTAATACCTCAAGGAATTTAAAAAAAGCGGTGTGGTGGTATATCGTCTAGTTCATCTTACAGAAATATGATATAGAAATTTGCTTCAGAAATTATGTATAGTCGTGTGATGTAAAGCTAGGAGTGAACTTCATTGAATGATATTTCAAGTTGAAAGGCATCTGCATGCTTTGATAAAGTTACATGCATCACAAACAGAGTTAAATATAAGGCCACGCAATGGTTTGGATATGATTGTACAAAAGGTACTTGGGAGTGCATGGAAAGGCTAATTATTCTGCAACTCCTTAAAGAAGTCATGTTTCTCCCCCTGGGATTCTGTGATGATTGTAGAGAACGTCCCAGAAAAAGATGCAACGACTTTAAACAGTTGCAGAAAGGTACTGTGTAGGCTCGGTATGCCCTGAAGTACATTTTCCAAGTTATGTCCAGTGTGTTGCATGACCTGCATTAATAGAACTGAGATTTGTAAATATATGAAGTTAGGAGGAAAGTTGGAAAAGGATAAAGTTTGCTCAGTTTTCAGAAATGCCTTCTATGTTTCACAAAATTTTCAATTTTTTTAACAGACTTAGATCCCATCCTATAATAGCAATAGGATATAGACTTATATACCACTTCATAGTGTTTTACTGCCCTCTCTAAGCAGTTTACAGAGTCAGCATATTGTCCCCAACAAACTGGACCCTCATTTTACCATCCTTGGAAGGATGGAAGGCTGAGTCAACCTTGAGCTGATCAGGATCAAAGGAATTGAACTCCTGGCAATGTCAGCAGGATAATAATGCATTCTAACCACTGTGCCACTAAAGATGATACATTACAGTCCTATACATACTTCCCTGGAAATAAATCTCATTAGGCTCAGTGATTGCACAATATGCTCAACAACCAATATGGGAGCAGCTACCTCAGTCAATATTATGGCAGAATTGAGATAACTGTAATCTGGAGTGACCCAGAGCAATTGAGAGTTTAACTATCTTCCTTTGATCAGCTACATCTATTCTGCGAAATCAAACCCCAGTTGTATGTTGAGAAAGTGAAATGATGCAACTAACTTCCAAGCAATAGGGACATTCATTTCAGATCCAATCTGGACTGGTCAGCAGGACCAGAGGTCTTCCAAGTTTCAGGCTTGTGCTGAGCTCATCTTCAGGGAACTTTTCCCTAGTAGAATATGTGGCCATACCACAAAACAACACACACTCTTTTAGAGAGAAAGTTCCCTGAAGATGGGCTCCTGCACTAGTCCAAAAAGCTCAGAAGACTAAACCTCTGGTCCTGGTGACTTGCCCAGATTGGATCCTGCAACATTATCCTGAGACACGTATATTCGCCTTCATTCGCAATATCATTTCTTGCCATTACTACCATCTTTCTATTGAATATTGCTACACTGCTACAAAACTTAGCCAATTTTATACAAGCTAACAACTATTAGGATACTTCAAACTTCACATTGGAAAAGGTAGACTTCCCCATCAATATAAGAATGACAAATTAGGTTGTCATTGTCAGTACACTGATAATTAAAATAATTTTCTGTTTGAAAAATAAATTTGACAGAGTTGAAGTTAATGTGGAAACCATTTTTGGACTATAATTCTACTAATGATCTTGTATTACATACAAGGTCTGGGTTTCTCTTAACAAAAAGTTTTAATACTTAAATTATGAATGAACTGTGAAATAAAGGATAGATGTCATATAGATTAGATAAAATTAAGTTTTCCACTTTATCTTAAATTTCATACTGTGCTGATTATTACTGTACATTAATTTGATTTTAATTATAGTTTTACAATGATAAAAAGTACTTAAATGCTTAAAACTGAATTAATGTTATTCTGACAATTTGTACTTATTTACTTGAGTGCTTACTAATGATCCTTATTAATCTCTTGTTTATTTACTTTGTTTTTTTCTTATTTTTCTTTTGCCTTTTTTGCTTGTTTTGTATCTTTTAAAATGTTCAGTGAAAATATAAAAACAAGGACTTTTTATTTTCCAAGTCACAATATTGTGGAAAGATCCAATTTATATCAAAAATAGATTTATCAGCTATTTTAAGAATAGGGTTACTCCATAATCTGATGGTTTTCATACCAAAAATCTCAAAATTGCATCTTTGCCCGATATCTTAGACATTAAATGCAGACATTGCCAGGGACTCAATAGCTTCATAATCTGTATGTATTTGTTACAGTGGGAAATCAACTTCACAGTGCATAGAACTTTATTTGCTTTAGTGAAATGCTGAAATGAAGATATTCCACTTCTTGGACTTCAATTCCATTTGTAATAAAAATAGAAAGCATTTTAAAGTACATTCATAACATAAGGACCAGCTAACACAACTTGTCAATGGCTGCCCTCATTTAATGAAACACTACCCATCTGGAAGTAAGATAGCTACTACTCTACAGATATTGCAAACTCTAGTCAATTTTTTTTCCAAATGATAATTGACTTTTAGAATCCCTTATCTGAGTGATGCTGATGATACACTGTATTTCAATTATTCATTTTTACTACTTATCTGTGATTTTTAATGTTTTGCTCTGGCATTAATTTTATCATTTTCCACCCAGAGTTCATTTGGATTAGAGCAGGCTATAAATATTGTAAAATAAAATTAAGAATATAATACTTTTATATTCTAAACAAATTAGGTATCGTATA
Source organism: Pseudonaja textilis (assembly GCF_900518735.1). The sequence continues at coordinate 6,837,925 of NW_020769315.1, read as the reverse complement.
TTTATAAAGTAAAAGGTGGCTTAATATATGAGAGTATTAAAATGTATAGTGTTTCTTTATATTCCTCCCAAAAGTATGGACTTTTTAATGAATCAGAAGAAAAAAAATCCAAATCTTTACATTATTTCAGAATTTTCAGAAATGTTAGATCTGTAAGGATGCGGCTTTTGCTCTATTCATTCTTCAGTTTGATGAGTTGATCACAGGTCAAGGAAAATTATAATTCATTAAAAGCAGAAAAAAGATGAACTATAAAAAAGTACCTTTGAAGCAAAAAATACCTTTCTACAAACTTTTTCTAATATCTAACCTTTCACTTTTGAATAGCATTAGACTAACAGAGGTTGTAATGTGTCTGCTATATTAATTTGTGCAAAACCTGGTAGGATTATGTATGAATACTGATAAATCTGCCAATATTGTGGAAATCTTTGTTCCACTTCTCAGCACAGATCACTGAATTCTTATAATCATATCTAAATTTACAAATTATCACATAATCTTTGAAAAATGAACACTTATGTGACTTTCATACATGAGTATCTGTAGTTATCAAAACTTTCACAGTTCATTCTTATTTCATTTCTTCATCAAAACCACCAAGCTGTGTTCATTCAATCCTTTCAACTTGTAAGTTACATCGCAGCTTCCCTACCTTTTGGGGGTAGATAAAGTGATGCCCTCAGCAACAAATCTTTCTGCAGACAACCTTTTATCCTCCTGAGTATCCCTTTTCTACCTTAATTTTTAGACTTTTTTCATTAGAAAAATAAATAAATTGAAAGCTGACATAGTGTGAAGCAAAGCACCAGGTTCTAGTATCATTTATATTTAAGAGATTTGCATTCTGCAAAAGTGATGCTAGGATTAGTCTTGAAAATTATTAACCTTATGGTAAATGGATGTCTTGAGGCTGGCCATATCCTTTACTGTATCCATGTCCTGGATTGGCAGTGTAGTAGCCATTCTGTAAGTACAGTATATGTATAATATATTTGAGCTATCATATCTGGGCTGTAAAACCTACAGGCAACCACTAGATGGCAATGAAGATGTACACTCAAATCTAATTTTATGCTGCCATCTAGTAGGAATCTGTTACTTTGCATTCCAATTTGATAAACATATTATATCCTTTCAAAATTTCAAATGGGCATTGAACACACACTAGAAAAGTGTATCCAAATCTCTTTTTTAAAGATTTATTTCATTTTTTATTTTGTTAAGAACTCAAAACCATGTTTGTAGCTGCATTGAGTAAAAGGGATTTATAATTGCCATCCCCTTGAGGTAATCCAGACAATAAGCACCACCCGTCAGTAGTAACTACTTTTATTGTAACTCGCATATGTGAAACTATCTTCCTTCCCTTACTTTTGCTCTCCTGAATACCAGGGAAGGTCTGTTCTGAGATGCTTTCGCCATCTCCACCCCTTTTTCAGAATTAGATTTCATTTATCAGATCATTTGCTAGGCTGAGTTTCTTCCTTCTGTCTTCCAAAATAATTCCCACAATTACAAAATGACACAGTCAGTTGGTTCATATGGCATAATGACCACCACACTATAGCTTGGCAAAACTATTCTAACATATAGCCCTTGTTTTGGCAGATACTGGAATCCCACATTCAATGAAATTTAAAAGCAAATTATTGTTTCTATTACAGGGTGTTTTGTTTTCATTAAGATAGGCACTAAAGTAAGTACATTAAATCTATAGGGGGTGGGAACCAATAGATCTTATTAACAATTACCCATATTATAATTTTTGTTAATTGGTTGATGAGATACTTCCTTTAAAAACTGGAGTGCTAATTGGGAGCAGCTCTTGAACATTAGTGACTAATGGAGTTGGCAGGAGTCAGATACAGAAGCTGCACAACTAAACAGGTAACATTTACAATAATAACACTAATTTAAAATGTCAGGATTTTATTTCATGATTTTTTAAAAAAAACAAAGAATATATTATAGTTTGGCTCATTGCAGTTCAATCAATTATTCACCTTCCTATGTAGCTCCCAATTAATATTTTAAACTAATTTTCTTAAAACAACTTTGATTATTATACTCTAGCACTGAAATATTATGTTGGCAATAAGCTTGCTTTCAGTCACTTCACTTTTCAGATCACTGTTATACTTATTGATATAAATGTTGTTTCTTAAATAACCCCACCTTTCTCTCTACCCCCTCTCTTTGTCTCTCTCACACACAAACTTAAATTGTGAGTAGTCAAAAAGTTGTAGAAAACCATAAATCTCAACAAGGTCAGGGAGATATTTGGTGGTGTTTTGTACCTTTGTATTCACATCCACATCTGTACATATTTTAGCTACATATAAGGTAGCTTCTCAAGCAGAAAACAATATATATAATGTAAAACAGAAAATCAAGGAAAATTCCACAATATAATAAACCAAAATATCACACAATGGTTCTGACTACCCAAAGGCCTGGGGGAAAAGCCAGGTTTTAAGAGATTGTTTAAATAAGATTTGGGAGGGGTTGAGCTAAGCCACATCCAGGCTCCTTGCTGTCTCCTTCTTGCTCACAGAGCAAATACTGCTTCAGTTTCCAAACAACCCTCAACTCTCTCACATACTGACAGCACGCTAGCCAGATGAATACCAATGGATGCTGGTAGGCAGAGCCACAATTCCCCCCCCCTCCTTATTTTCCTCCCCAAAAACTAAGCCCAACCACATAGTTTCATAGCGAAGCATGGGTATTGAGCTAGTTATATATATTTGTGGGCAGGAAGTAGGAAATGTAGAAAGTATTAATGTAGAACAGGGCTGTCAAATTCTGGTCATAACATCTCAGATATGAAAGACCATGTCATGACATGTGGACATTTGATTTAACTGATTTATTGCTAAAAGACTATGCAAAGAAATCTTCTCAATTAATGGTCAACACTTGATTGAATTGGAGAAAGGTCAATGGCAGTCGAGGGGAGAGGGGGAGGTTGGACTTTGTTTGTAATATTGATTCTAGCAGTGGTGGGATTCACTTTTTTTTTTATTACCAGTTCGGTAGGCATGGCTTGATGGGCGTGGCAGGAGAAGGATATTGTAAAATCTCCAGTAAGAGGTGGTATTTGCTGGTTCTCTGAACTACTCAAAATTTCCGCTACCGGTTCTCCAGATCTGGTCAGAACCTGCTGAATATCACCTCTGGGTTATTCTAGGTTATCTCCCTTTTCCACTGACTCTACTAGTCCTTTTCCTACATGATAGTTGTAAATCAGGTCATTCTTTGTGGCAGTTGTTTACTATGGGGCGCTTTTTTTCTGGAAACTGGAAATAAACACCAGGTTTCTTGTGAAAAATGCCATAACTCAAAGCCATTAGCCTTACAAGTTCAGCTCCTAACATTAGCTGACTGGGAAAAATTAGGTAGGGTTGAGCCTGGTGAATATTTGGAAATCTCAGGCCTATAAGGCTGCACTAGAAATGAACCCACAAAATCATTAGGAATTAAGATCAACTTGAAGAAGACTTGACCTGAATTCGTTGCTCAACACATTACATGTTTGGAAGGCTGAGAAGGTTGGTATTGAATTTTTTATATAGTTGGCTTGGATGAGTTAACCCAGTATCTAAGTATTTAATAAACATTAAATTAACAGCTCTATTGCCCATAAACATGTATTGTAAAATGTTTTAGTGGAACTTGTAATTGCATAATCTGTTTTACCAGAATATAGTACTCAGCATGAATCGCCATAGATAAGGTTTGATTCAAACAGGGAAATAATTCAAGGAATGTGCGTGTTATGTCCTGAGGACTCAAGGAGTTCTCACTCAGGTCCACTCACTTTGTGTGGGCGTTATTCCCCCATTCCCATTGGTCGGTTCTCCCCAGCAGCCAGCTATAAAAGCAGGCTGCGGGGTCCAACTGGCTGCTGATTGCTGCGAGCCAGTTCCAGGCTTGGCAAGCACGGTCAGCCCTTTATTTGTAAAATAAAGTACTGTTGCACTCATGCTCTGGTTCAGCCTCTCATTGCTCAAACTTAACAGTGCGCCATCCTCCAGAAGAAATGACAATTCAACCATACTTCTGCAGATCTTCCATAGCCAGTAATCTTGGCAGTCACAGTGTGAGACATTAATTCATAGTTGGACTAAACTACTGTTATTACTGCTTGTCAAAAATAGTGATCATTGGGATTGCTTGAGGAGTCATTCTTACTGATTTAAATGCCATTACCAAGGATGACACAGGAAACAACATACAGATCTATTTGCCTTAGGATATTACATACCTGCTGTTGTCACCACTTCAGCTAATGGCATTACCTGAAATGGCAAACAAGTGTACTTGTCACTGACATTTTCTATTAGAGAAGCCATAAGTCATCCTTTAAATAAAGCACAGACGTGCATACACATATCTGTGTATACTTGTGAAGGAAAACAATTCAGTAAAAGCTTCAATTGCTTCCAACAAAAATACTGCATTGAAAATAAGATGACAATGTAGACAGGGAAGAAAGAGAGCAGGCGGACTTTGAAAATAGTCTAGCCACCCTTAAGGTAAAGGTTCCCCTTGCATATATGTGGTAGTTGTTTCTGGCTCTAGGAGGCAGTGCTCATCTCCGTTTTTAAGCCAAAAAACCAGCGCTGTCTGAAGACATCTCCATGGTCATGTGGCTGGCATGACTAAATGCTGAAGGCACACAGAATGCTGTTATCTTCCCACCAAAGTGGTCCCTATTTTTATACTTGCATTTCTACATGCTTTCGAACTACTAGGTTGGCAGAAGCTGGGACAAGTAAAAGGAGCTCACTCTGTTATGCAGCACTAGGGATTCAAACTGCCAACCTATCTGGCTGACAAGCTCAACATCTTAACCATTGAGCCACCACATCCCTCTTTAGATTATTGTAAATAATGCTGAGCAACAGCAGTAGTGCAATTAACAAAATTCATCCCTAAAGCAAAAGTGTTGTCCTGGGCATCTGAGAAATATTTTACAAAACCAAAACCTTTTGGTGTAAGGAAAATCTCTTGCAACAGCAAGAAAGAAAGCATGACACATGTCAAGATCACTCTCTGTTAGTTGAGTCTGCTGATCAGGGCCCATCTGCCAGTTTTATCATCCACCCCGCAAAATGTTACCCCTGACATAAGACTCTTCCTCATTGATTTTGGCAAGTAGCAGTGAAAATCAGCAGTGTCCAGAAAACTGTCCTAAAAAATTACAAATAGTCTTGCCCATTTAAATTTCTCAGTGTTTCCCCTGCAGTATTCAATAAAGTGAACTGGATCAAGAGGTCAGTGCAGGATATGAGACTCCATTCCTACCCAATTTGAATTTGGTGGTAAGGTCTTCCCAGGTAGCTCTGATTCTTGAAAGTCTTTGACTGTGTGGGCTCTTGCTGCTAGTGCTAATTTATGGCATATAATGAGGAATGAACATCAGATGTAAACTATATTTGGTAGCTGTTTGCAAATGACTGCATGCCTGTGAAATTCCTTGTTTATGTTGACTGCTGAAGAACCTCTCCCAAAAATGGTTGGTGGCATTTTTAAGACAAGATTAAACTTTTCAAAAGACACAATTTAGGATTTTAATTCTTTGTTTCAATTTTAGGAACAAAAGTAAATAATTTTTCTGATCTGGATATACTCATTTGTATAGAATTGTATTGGATCGAATATCATTCAGTGCAGGCGATTTATTCAAAGCAGGGTTAAAAACATTAGCTTTGAATGCAAAGCTGCAGTACTTGAGCTACAAACAATCTCTACAATCTTGAGTATGATCTCTCCCCAAATTGAACTAAATATGCAATAGAAGGGAAAAATTAAATGCACAAGGAGAAACTAAATCACTTTAATCGATTTAGCTTATTTTTTCTTTCTTTCTTTCTTTCTTTCTTTCTTTCTTTCTTTCTTTCTTTCTTTCTTTCTTTCTTTCTCAGTGGCACTTAGGCTTATATACCACTTCACAGTGCTTTACAGCCTCCCCTAAGCGATTTTACGTAGTCAGCGTATTGCTCCCAACAACCTGGGTCTCATTTTACTGACCTTGGAAGGATGGAAGGCTGAGTCGACCTTGAGCATGGTGAGATTCAAACTGCCAATCTGCAGGCAGCCGGCAGCCAGCAGAATTAGCCTAGTACTGCATTCCAACCACTGTGCCATCATGGCTCATTTTTATGCTGCCAATCTCACATGAGATTGGTATTTTCACTGGTACGTTTAAAATCAAAGGCTGCAATGTTTTTAAAAAATCATATTCCATACAATTTGATATAGATTTGGAACAATCTTGCATGAATTTATGATGGGTCTATAAAACAGGATCCACCCAGAGTTTGCCTTGGTTTTTAGGAGGTAATATTGTGCCAGGAGGACATATATCCAGCAGACATGGAACAGTGTATCTTATACAGATTTTTAGTCAAAACTCTTGGCATGAATTTATGTCTGCTTAACTGTATAAAGATTACTTGTTTCTCCAAAATGATACATGCTGTAGTAATTATCCAGGCAGAAAATTTTACAAATCCTAATAGGAAGTAAAGGATTTTCAGGGATCAGCATTCAGGATGATATTTTATTAGATCTTAATTCTGAAACATAATTAAAAATGTATTTTACTTTCAACTTTTTTTTTCCTGAGCTAAATACCCTTACTTCACGCACACTGAAATTAGGCTTTGCTGCTCTTATTATCTTAATTGTGACAATTTGTTTTTATTTTTTTGAAATAGCAAAACAGATTTCCAGGGAAGAAATGGCAAACTGAAATTACAGCAAAGCTGACAACAGCAGTGGAATGAAGAGCTGGTGAGAAAACTGGCTTCTTGTAATTACTCTCCTTCAGAGGAGTTTGAGGACTTGAGAATTTGAGGACTTGAGATCACCCACAAGTGCTCCAAACAGCTGCTCCTCATGATGAGACTGCAAGTTAGTTTCACACCTGATTTAGAGCTCCAGGAGATGAGGGAATAATCATTTTGCTCAAACTGAGATCAGTGTCTTAGAACAGGCACTAAATGTGCACACTTCTTTTTCTAATCACATTTGGAAATTGCTTGTTAACAATTGTTTTAACTATTAGGAACCTTTGGATCAACAAATTTTACATCATCAGGTGAGTTTCCTTCAACTTTTAGAGAAAGAAAAATTTAATTACAAATTTATTGACTTAAAAGTTTTTTTAATAAACAGGAAAAGAATAATTAAAAATTTGATTTTAGAAACTTGTAAACACAATAAAGTTCCAGATAAATTTAAAATCAGAACATGGAATTAATTATAAAGAATCTTTCCCATGGCAAAATGATTCTGTTCTTTTTAAAAAATGATAATATTTTAAAAATTGGACACTAGAGGAAACTAGAAGGAATTAAAGATTATAATTAAAAGAGTAGAACACTCAAACTTGACATACAATTACAAAAGGAAGCAAAATATTTTAACATTGAACATATTGAAGGGCATTTATGAACAATGGACCCAGGAATTAATTTTAATAGAGTCTGTCCTATAGATTGACTACTGTTATAATTTTAATAAAATTACAATAGACAGAATCATATTTGTCCAATTTAATTTCATTCAGATAAGCTAATTTCTTTATAAACTTCTTATGAACATTCATGGAAAAGTAAAATATCCATTGTCATATGATTGTTCACAGTTATCATCCTCATAAAAGTCAAACTTCTTGATGTTGTAAAAAAAATAAAATAAAATCCAGGAACATGTTTAAGAGTCACAAGTGTAACCATAACTTACTGTTATGCTGCAAAATCCTTTAGATAAAGTGAGCTACAACTTTATACTGTGAATTACAACACGGAGGTAATCAGAAATCCCACTTTAGAATTTATCTCCATCAGCAGGTTATCCTGTTGCCAGAATAGACTAGTAACCATTTTTAGAGGGCTAGAATGGATAACGTTGCCATGTTCTTACTTCCTGAATGTGATGTAAACATGTAGGATTCTGTACACAATAATTTTAGATTACTATTGATTGTTGATATTCTGTGTCTTAATGTGTGAAGTTTTCCAATCAGCAAAAAAGCCTCTCTTGATGGGAATAGTTTTATTCTGAATTGCAGAACATTCTAACTAACAGTGCATTCTACTGTTTAACATGTTATTGACCCAATTTATGGACCTAAAATGGCTATCAGAAAATCTTACATATCACATGAGCCCAAGCAACCAGTGAAGGGTGTCCTTTACAAAAACTCTGCTCATGCCATTTTTTACAGTAAGTCCATGGATATCCTTTTCAGTAAAGATGATGCTAGAGGCTGGTATTTTTCTTGCAGTTAACAATTGCTCCATTTTCTTTTTTGATTAAAAGAATCTCAAAATAATAATAAAATCGAGGGAGGAAGGGAGACATCTATAGAGATGTCTATAGAGATGTGGGTATCACATTAGACTGGGATGGTATATTAAAGATCGGGGGGAAATCAGCATTTTGAATGAGACCTGAGGACAAACAAATGGCAGATGTTTCATAACAGATGTGTTGGGTCCTTAGATTTATCAATTCAAACAGAAACATTTTGAACCAGCTGAGGTTATTTGCTGTTGGCATTGCTCTGCGCAGATGGCATATATTCTGTATAGGAGGGGCAGAGGAAATTCTTGCTACAAGGCTGTGCATCCTCAGCAGGAATTACTTAGGATATGAGAATTGGCTCTCAAACTGATAAGAAGCTGAGTCACCATTTTCTACATTGTCACCTTTCCCTCCTTTGCAAGAGATAACTTGCTGCCACATCACATATATAAAGTGGCCAAGAAGAGAAACAGAATCTTCTCATCTTAATTTCCCTATATACACATTCTTCATTTATCAGTAGGCTACTCTGCAGAATCCTTGTGTTGCTATTTTAATCTCTTTCTAACTATAATTTACTGGGCTGAAAGCAGAGAAACATGTTCTTAAGATCAACTAGTTCCAGTCCAGGCTGCTACCAGAAACCTAAAACCACAAAAGATGATCTTATCCATTCAGTTGTGTTGACTCTTGGTGATTCTATGGGCCCGGTCTCTCCATATCTTTCAATCTCACACTGCTTTTTTAAGTTGCTCTATGCTCATGTTCTTTGACCGATTAGTTTCCTTTTACTGCTAACTCTTCCAAACACAATTGTTTTCTCCAGTAAATTCCAGGCCCCCCATGACATGGCCAAAATCAGCGAGATGAAGTTTTTTGAAATGTCTGGTATTACGCACTCCAGTACTTACTTATTAATCACCTTTGCTGTCCAAGGAATATACAATATTTTCATTTGAGTATCTCAGAGCTCAAATGAGTTGATTTTCTTCCTGTCTTGCTTTTTTCAGCTCCAAACTTTCAAATCACAGATAATGGCAGACTAATATTAGCAAAGACAATGTAGAATCCCTCTCCTTTCATTACTCTTTCTGTTACCCATTTATGCCTATCAATGACCACTTATGGGGAGCTGGTAGCAAATGCTGTTGCACATGCTAAGACATTATTCCATAAATTAGATATTGTGATGAATTTACATGGTGGTATCTTCTACCAGATGTGAGGAATCCATCATCCTCATTCACCAATTTGTTTTCTCCACAGGGCAGAAGAGAAATGGATTCACTAAGTCCTACTTCCCATCTTGATTCTGTTGCTATTACATATATAAATGGTTTAAGAAATAGCCAAAGTCCTTTGTGGGGGGAGGTACTCTAAGCTAATTAGCCACAGTATTGTTTCCTATGGCTCTAGTAATTTATGTGCTCTTTGAAATAGACTTAGATAATCTAAAGATAATGTAAATCTCAAGTCTATTGTTCAGGACTGTGTTTGTCTCCTCCCATTTTTATCCTGTTTTTGCCAGTTAAGGACTTTATTCTTTGCTGATGTTCAATAAATAAACATCTAGCTAAATTCTTGCTAGCTGAACTAAGCATTTTGTACGCTTGCTCTGGTGTGGATATAAAGACCGACTGGGAGTCTGCTGGGTACAAACTGAAGTGGAAATAGCTCATGCTGGATACCTATTAGCCCCTGCCATTCAATCACCACTTTCACTTTTCTTTTTCTCCCTCCCTCCTGTGTTCAGCTTGATAGGTTACAGGTGAAGGGAGAGGTTGCTCTTGCTGGTCAAGATTCCACAAGGGCTTTTTGAAATCACAACTGGAATTAGCTGAGAGGCATCCAAAGCTCTATTCCTGGATTTCTCTAAAGGAGAATTAGGGGGAGAAAGTTGTTGTTTTAAATTTTCCACTGCAGCAAATATTTGGTCAGAGTTGGACTCTGCTGATTTGGAAAGTGTGAATGGATCATAATAGTGAATCCCACATGAGAATTATATTATAAACAGAAGCCAAGGAAAATAAAAGCCAGTTGTCAAGCCCAAAGAAAATGAAGTGTTTTTCAAGTTTCTCTGTTTGCTAATATGCTGTAGGCAAGGTTATGTACTGCTCTGGAGCTTCAAAGGTCAAATCTATAATTTTTCCTGCCAAATTATTGGGCAGCTACATTCCCTTGTGCCAAGTTGTTATTTTCTTCATTGCCGTCAACTCATCACGAAGCAAGTGAAGAGAAATCCTATAGTTAGACCTTCATAGAGAAGATCCAATTGCAGCTAGAACTTGAAAAATATGAATAGAGGTTTACAAATGGAGGTGATTTTTTTAGCCAAGAGTTCATCTTTTAAAGTTCATCTTTTAAAGTTCATCTTTTAAAGTTCATCTTTTAAAGAGTTCGTCTTTTAGTTCATCTTTGAAAGGACTTTCATTTGAAAGCTAGCCTTATTTGTCAACTTTCCTTAATCTAATATTTCAAAGAGCTCCTCTTATTTACCATTCAGGTAATTTAAACTATCAGTTTCTAAGGACTGCCTATTCTTATACAAACAACTGTGTGGTTGGCCTGCATATAATCAATGTGAATATACCATTCATTTTTTATATTGTTGCTGTTGCTTCTGCTTGTGATATATTAAAGGTAGCATTTTGGCCATTGATTGAGACCAAAGGGTTGAACTGTGGATTATGCCTAAGGATATTTATGCAAAGGTTGTTCCTTTCACATATGTAAAATATGCAGATCATATGAAAAGTGGGATTGGTTTAAATCCAGGGAGGGATAACCTGAGCCGCCAGAACTCTACATTATCTCTGAAAATACCGTGTGTAGTCCCAGAGTTTCTGCAAAAGTTGCTAGTGAATTGTTCTTTAATTAGGCCAAAGTGCCCTTATTATGTACATGGAAATAAATCATATTAACTGCTTTTTTATTTAAAAAAACCAATTGGAATTAATTTAAATTGAATTAAAGAAAATCTAATTCATGTCCTTCTCCTTTTTGCTCTTTGTGGAGTTACGTTGCTCAAACACCATGTGTAGCTTTCAGTCTTAAAAGCAGCATGTTAGAAGAGACAAAATTGGGATCCTATGTATGTTAAAACAAAGCAAGAGATAAAAGGAGTTCAAGCAATAAGAGCCTGTTTGATGTAATACTTAATAAGTTACCAGGCTAGAAACAGGAGACCATAAGTACAAAGCCAGCTGGGCCAGTCACATTCTCTCAGCCCTATGAAGGAGGTAATGGCAAGCCATTTCTGAAAAATCTTGCCAAGGAAATTGCAGGGACCTGTCTAGGCAGAATCAGACATGATTAAATGGAAGAAAAAAGAAAAAGAAACTGCAATATGACTAACCAGAATGTCCTTGGAGCAGAACTAGAGAAGGAACAAAGAAAGCTGCTGTTGAATAATTGTTATTGTTCAGGAACACTGGGGCATATGTAGTTCTGCAGCAAAAGCACTCCGAACCATACTTGTGCAGCATGTTTTATGTGCCATAGCAAATGGTTTTCTAAATGAGTTCCTCTTTTCCCCAATTTCCAGCGACATCTAATTATACTAAATGCCTCTGTTTATTTACAAAATGCTCAAAGTCGTGGTTGAGTTTGAAAAGGCTCCCAAAAGAGCCATGTGTTTAATTCAGTGGGTGACTAGATTGAACTTGCCACTAACTGTACATTGGCAGCATGTGGGAGGAAATGATAGAAAAATGAGCCTTCTTTTTTTTCTGGATTTTTTTTTTCTTTCAAAGGCATGGATATTAGGCAGGCCACCGTATTTGGTTGCTGCAGCCCATTGGGTGATTTCCAAACAATAAAATCTTTTGGAACAGGTTGTTTTCGACAAGATGAAGTGGAATCATTCAGGAAGGAAACAGAGCTTTTTGGGAAGCTAATCAATAGTCATGGAATTGTTTTCATTACCTAGAAGGGAATTTGAACAAATACATAAATACAATTTTTGAACAAAAGGATAAGAAAATCAATGCTTGTAACTGAAGTACTGGATGTAATTGCATTATACTTGTAGTATTGTGCCCTTACTATTATTGCAATTGGATTGAACATTTTCATTTGCTCAATTTCTTTAAAACTAGAGTTGACTACAAAGGTATAATAGTTTGACTGGCAGGCTATAAGCTTTTTAGGGAAAACAACAGGTTCCATTCTGGATTAAAAGTGCCTGTGGGTCTTTTCTTTTTTTTCTTTTCTGCACTGAGTAGCTGTGTATTTAGTACTATGTGGGCTATTGTGGCATTGTTTTGTTGAGCTGTTATTCAAGACTCCATCCTTTGGAAGGATGGAAGGCTGAGTCAACCTTGAACCCTGTCAATAGAATAGTATATTGGATTGGTTTTTTGAAAGGAGACTATGAAAACTTACACATTTTTTCATAAAAATGAAAGTGAAAAATAGCTAAATTTTAAGGAGGCAAAGCTAACAAAGATGCTTATCCAGGCAAAAGATTGTAAGCATTGAACTTTTTTAAAAAAAGGTTTGACATCAATTCTATTTTTAATTTATATATTGATATATCAAATTTAGAAACTGTCCATCTCACTCACAAGTCACTCAAAATCTTTGCATTGTTCATTTAAATGCAGATTTCCTTCCATACTTCCTCACCAAATAATCTTTATATTTGAGAATCGTTAAAATGTGGTTCAGCTGATATATAAAAATTGCTTCAGAGATTCCTGAAAGACAGGTGAATCACTAAGCAGATACTACTTCCGTTTGATAAAGAAACAGACTAGAGATGTCCCTTGCAATAAAGAAAAACATTTAAGAGGAAATTGTTTACTGTCATCCTTCATTAGGTTTCAATCAATTATTTTATTAGGCTTCCTCATTCAGTTAATCACTGCTTTTGTTAGCTAAAACATGCACACGTACACATGCTTTGCAACAGGTAGTTGAGAGCAAGTAGAGCAATATTTTCAGCCACAATCATCTTCCCTTTAATTTCCAGTCTAGAAGTTGAGGTATACATGTGTGCCACTCTTCATATTGCAACACAATTTAAATATATACTGGTCTTCCCCTCCAGGGATACTGCTTGCTGATTGTTAGATTCTTCCTGCAGAGAACTAGTAATTTTAATTAACTGATGTGGGAGCAGAGCTATATCCTGCTCCCTTTCAGTAATCCTACTCAAGATTGCTGATTTTTTTCCCTCATTGTTAATGACAGCTGAACATTAGCTATCTTGCCACCAAAAGGAATAGGTAAGGGCTTCTTTATTCTTCCCAAAAAGTATTCTTACACATTTACAAGTAGGCAGAGTTCTGCAGAAAACTGAAAGTGATGAGCTTCATCTCTAGAATAACAGACTAACAAGAGTTGGAAGAGATCTTGAAGGTATTCTCAGGCAGGAAATCCTATACCTCCAATCTCTTCTTGAAAGCCTCCAGTGATAGAGCACCCACAACTTCTGAAGGCAAGCTGGTTTATTGTTCTCACTGTTAGGAAGTTACTCCTTAGTTTTAGTTTGTTTAGTTTGTTTCTCTCCTTGATTACTTCCCACCCATTGCTTCTTCTTCTGCTTTCATGTGCTTTGGATAATAGATTGACCCCTCCTACTTTATGGCAGCCCCTTAGATATTGGAATATTACTATCATGTCATCCCTAGTCCATTTTATTAAACTAGATAGACTTAATTCCTGCAACTGTTCTTCATGTTTCAGCCTCCAGTTCCCTAATAATCTTTGTTGCTCTTCTTGATACTCTTTCTAGAGTCTCAACATCTTTTTTATATTGTGGCAACCAAAACTGAATGCAATATTCCAAGTATGGTCTTACCAAGACCTTATAAAGTGCTACTAACACTTCACAGGATCTTATTTCTGTCCCTCTGTTAATGCAGTATAGGACTGCATTGGCTTTTTTTTTGGTAGCTGCAGCACACTTCTGGCTCATATTTAAGTGATTGTCCACTAGGACTCCAAAAACTCTCTCTCGGCACTACTATTGAACCAGGTACCACATGTAATAGACAGGTACGCCAGCTTCTATGCCCCATCTGTTAAGGGATGCTTCTTAACACTAGCAATGTGGAAGACCTCATAAGTGTCACACAAAGTCTTATATTTGAGGATGGCTGGATTCTCACAGGAATCCAGGGATTTTAAACAAGATTAAAGAGAGGAGGAAGAACACTTGAAAGACCCTGCTTGCAATGGCTACTTTCTAGTACTTCATTTTCTATTGAATAGTTTTAATAGTTGGCAAGCAATAAAACAGGGTAGAGATCCATGCATGCTTTACAATAAAAACCTTTGCTTCTTTGATCATGGAATATGTAGCTTAGAGGCAAAAAGCAATATCAGTGATTGATTTAGAGTCATCAGACTGAGCATCTTGTGAAAAATCATAGATATAATAACCAATTTCTTCAGATTGATATGGTCAATAGTTAACAGACAGCCAATGCATTCTTCAGATACTGATTTTATAATATTATGGCAACTACCAGCAATATAATTCAAATTAAAAAGTGGATTATTATCTATGGAGTTAAATTTATGTTCTGGATAGAATTATGGCTAACATTAGAATTAGGCAGGAAATGCATTGTCATTATTTAACAATGAAAACAGCCATATTATATAAATGCATTATTATCACAACAGTGAATATTATTTCTAAATAGCAAGGACTGTTATTAGAGAAAAAAAACAATGGACTATTCAAACTGTGTAACATTAAATTTAGATCACAACAGAAATGGATGGATAAATCTTTAGTAATGGACTCCTCTTTCAGATGATAAGGATACTATGACAGAAATCCCTATGGACAGAAATCCCTAAGGATACTATGACAGAAATTAATCTCCAAATCACAGTCAGTGGATTGAAATTAAATTGAGACAAAGATACAGGAACTCTAACTACAGAAACAAAGAAAAACTTGTTCCGACTGCATGAAAAATTGAACAATGTTTCCCTGAGGATCCCTATTGGGGGCATGGTAATTCAAGTCAAAAGGTCTCTATCTATCTATTTCTTTCTTCTTTGGAATAAATAATAATTATATATTATTTAAGATTTCTAGGTTGCTCCATTCTATGCTTTGAGCAGTTTACAAACTAAGACAAGCTATTAAAAACAATAGAAAAATCAACATATCATCCTAAAGGTGCCATTCAAATGACTCTTTTAAGTCTTATTTACTCCATGTGCACTGATGAGTTCTCCTTAAATAATTGGCTAAGGAAATATATATTGAGATAGGTAGACAGAGATAACACAGAGATAGAAAGACAAAGAGACAGACAGTTGATAGGTACAGTAGGTCAGTAGGTCGGTAGGTAGGTAGATGGAGAGATAGATAGATAGATAGATAGATAGATAGATAGATAGATAGATAGATAGATAGATAGATAGATAGA
>NW_020769315.1:6797747-6822199 GCF_900518735.1 Pseudonaja textilis | reverse complement strand
AGATAGATAGATAGATAGATAGATAGATAGATAGATAGATAGATAGAAGTATGCATCAGATTCAGCTAAAAATAGAGCCAAGAAACAGTAATTCAGAACAGATTCAGAAGACATAAATGCAAACAAACTTCTATTGTTTATATAAAGTAACATGGTGGGATTGACAGTTTCAGATGACAAAGCTGTTCTTAAATCAAAGTGACCCTTGTTTGTAGGCACTGTTGCAATTAAACAGTGTCTTGGATGGTAAACAGATTTTTGGAGTTTAATGGAAACAGTATTTTTATCATTTATTTCACCTCAATTTCGCCTGGTCTCTCATCCACCCAAAGGTGCATTAAAATTATTTAATGATCTGTATAAGCTAGCTGACCTGTCATAGTGATTAATTTATTTTATGGAAAAGATCAATGAGCCCTGTGTCCATGGGAACTCTGGGACTGTGAGGTCATTTATGAAGCCAGTGAAACAGACTTCTGCCAGTCTTTCCCTATCTTGATTTAAACCTAGATGTACTACTTCCTTCTATACTGAGGAATCAACACTTATATTTACAATATGTATATTACACCTCTCACTCAACTAGGGGTAACATGGTAGCAATGTTCCAATATTTGAGAGGCTGTCATAAGGAAGAGGAGGTCAACCTATTTCCCAGAGCACCTGAAAGGCAGAACAAGAAGCAATGAATAGAAACTAATCAAGGAGAGAACCAACTTAGAAATAAGGGAAAATATTTCTGACAGTTAGAATATTTAACCAATGGAATGGCTTGCCTTCAGAAATTGTGGGTGCCCCACCACTAGAGAACTAAGGAGAGATTGGACAAGCATTTGTCTTAAATTGTACAGGGTCTCTTGCTTGAGCAAGGGGTTGGACTAGAAGACCTCCAAGATCATTATTTTAGGTCAACCAGATGCCAAAGACTGAATTGAATAAATATGCCTGCTTCCAGCCATTGGCTTGACCTTCTATTGATGTAATGAAAAGACTGGCTCATATGAGTCTGTGTGAAGCTATGTCACTTTTAAAAGGCTAACCTTGCTGTCTTGGTCATCACTCTGTAACCTGGTTTAATGTTTTTTATTTCAATGCACTCTGCTTCTAAGAAAGCCTGCTAAGAATGAAACTAGAGATAGTGATTTTCTACCACTAAGATTTTCTATCACTAAGCAAAGTGGTTATGACAAATATCACCTGACCACACCATTTAGTGACAGCAGTCTCAGTTGTGGTTGTTAGGTGACCAACTTGCTCTTCTCCTGTCCTCCTGCACTTGGTTCAACTGCCTTTCTCCAACCCATTTCTGCTCTTTTGGCTATCTTGCACTCTTACCACTGCCCATCCTTGTTGCTGCCTGCTGACCCCAACTAATCTTCACTATCTTCTTCCTTCCACACTGATTGGTGGGCCTCAATAGCAATAGGAGGAAAAAGATGGTGAAAGTGAACATGGGGCAGTGGCATTCGATAGTGGCAGTAGAGTGCACAGCTACCAAAAGGTCTGAGATGGAGGAGGAGATAGGTGGCTCTCACAAAGGTTTTGCAGAGAGTCAGTAGTTTCCTCAAGTAAGCGTGTCTCATCAGCAGGAGAAAGAAGACAGTTATAATCACCTGTCATGGAAAAGAACATGGGTGAAGGCAAAGTAGAGTGGCCAGAAGAACAGAAATGGGGAGAGTTAATTAAGCAGATAGGGGTTGAGTTGCATATGAATTCTTGTTCGTACATTCAGACAGGCTGCCAAATTCCAAGATTTTGATTATATGAACACAGGAGCACTGTAATAACCACATTTTAAGGAGTCATAACTTCCAATTGTTCAACAGATATTATGAAAAAACAAAATTAAAATAAATAGATGGATTGCACATATCCAAATTAATGATGTGGCATTAAGGAAGAATTCAGAAGAAGCATACATATCCACAGGATCTAGCACTTTTCTCAAAAGCAACAATATGCCATTATAATGCAAGCTCCACCTCTTTTGTATATGGGTGATGTCATGATGTATAGAAGATACAAAGTCGATGGAGATTCTGTCCCATTAATGCAATTTTATTATCATCATTTGTCCTCCAGGAAGATTGATTTCACAGTTTTTCCATCTCTGTATTGAGTTTGTCTGCCATAACCCTGAATATTGATGAAAGAGCTCTTGGAAATACTTCTCCAAGGGCCCTGAGTTGGTGGTTGTGCTTCACTGTTGGAAGAAGACTTTTCCAGAGAGTCCATGATAATCAGATCACCTGGATAATATATTTAGGCAGTTTTAATTTCTTGACATGAAAAGTGGGATATGAATATGAATGATTGGCCTTGTATGTTCTTTCTATTTTTAATGGTTTAATTGAAAAGATTTGTTTTAGATGAATGAATAGTTCAATTAGATTGTATTAAATTGAATGAAGAATTAAATTGTATCATTCACCTTCTGGGGGAGAAGGAGAAGTCTTTCCTATGTCACATTTTATTTTAGCAACTCATTTTGTCATGCTGGTGTGCTGAATATTCAGATACACACACAACAAAACCACTTATAATGATACAAGTTATTCATTGTTCTGGCAATTTCTTGTGGCACCTGGACATGTTTTTGTCCCATCTGTCTTATTAGTTTCTCTATTTTTTGTCTCCCTGAGGAAATTTTGGAGTAGCAGTATATCAGATGATGCTAATGTAACTGGTATATCTGCACACATATACATACATACAAACACACCTCTAGTAGTAATACATGTTTATGTGCTGTTCAGGAAGATTCAGAGCCCAATTCTACTGATGTCTATGCACTCCAGTCATCTATGACTTGTGCCTACTTAAGCAAATCCCTTGCTGATGTAACGTGAATAAGTAACAATACAGATGTACTTAAAAATGAACACAATTTTAATACAAATATGGGAGCAGGAATCAAGGTGCTGTTAGTTTCTTTCAAAGTAACTCAGCATGTTCCCTGAAATAGAGTCCCCACCTGCCACAATTGCGTTTCATTTTGTTTCTGTCAAAGAAATTGGTGGGCCTTGTCCTGGTTTCACATAATGCATGATATAGATAACAGCAGACTGTGAATCCTTTCACATTACCAGTTCTGTGCGCTAAATTGAAAGATATAGATCAGCCTTCCTCTATTTTTATTGCAAAAAAGAGGAAAGTCTTTTTCCTTCGTTTTCTTGCTAAAGCTAATAGGATCATTATGCCAGAGGCCTTTTGTTGAATCAACTAATCCAACTTTGCCTTCTTTTAGTCCTTAGAGGTGGAATGATGTTGAATATGTCACTTTCAATTTCACATCTGTATTATGGAGATACAGTATATCAGTATACTCTGTAGCATTGCATGGCAATTAATGAAATGTGAAGGATTTTGAATGTGATGACGATAGTACTGGTAATGGTAGTAGTGGCAATCAATCAATCAATTAATCAATTAATCAATACTAGTAAGATTCAGTAGACTCAGAGTCAGAATTATACAAGATATTTTTGGGAAGGTCTGAATTATTTTCCTCAAAGTTCATTGAAAAAATAAAGCAATGAAAGGACATGAAATTTGGCTCATTTCTTGGTTCTTAACCACAGCATGAAATGATCATTAATTACTGGCATGGTTCACAGCCAGACAGCACTGAAGACTATTCAGCATTAAAAAATGATATTAATTAGGGATTCCATTCTGTTACTTCCCCCTCTTCTTTTCCAGTGAGGACTTCTGGAGCAAGAAAGGAAAGTAAGAATGAAAATTGTTTGTGCTACTACTTTGGAAAGAAAAGGGAAAGATTTTAAAAAACCAACAACTCATATGTATAGATCAGGAGAAACTTGGTCTTGGTTGAAGCTGCAGTAGAGAACTCACCACAATTGGATAATACAAGATTCCTTCTTAGATTCTTTACCTTCTCACTCCTTCTGTCTGATAGCTCTCTGGGTGTAGCTGGATGAAAGAGGTCCACCTGAGCTGAGAATTCTTGAATGAGAATTCTTTATTTCCTTTATAATTTTGGCAGCTTGATCATGGTGCTGGTTATAGTCTGTTTAGGAAATTTTGTTGCAGCCAGTGATCAAATGAGTGATCAAAATGAGTTTTATTCAGAAGTTAAGAATGTTATATGTTGTTAAAGTTGGGGGGTGTGGGTTGTGCTTGATCATTGTTTCCACTGAGCTACTTTAAAGTTGTTTAGTTAACCAAATAGGCAATTACTTGGAGAGGACTGAATGATATGGAAGTGTTCTTACACTATTTAGATCAGGGGTGTCATACTCACGTCATCACAGTGGCATCACAGGACATATTGGGACTTTTCTCCCCTTTGTTAAACCTGAGTGTGGGTGTGTATGATGCATCTGGCCCAGGGGTCAGGAGTTTGACAAGCCCTAATATTAGTTAACAAGTTATAGCAGCTTCTAAGTAAATAATTCTGAATAGCTTGCTTTCTGAAGTTGTGGGTGCTCCATCACTGGAGGCTTTTAAAAAGACACTGGGCAGCCACTTGTCTGAAATTGTACAGGATCTCCTACATGAACAGAGGTTTGGACTAGATGACTTCCAAGGTCCTTTCCAACTCTGCAATTCTGTTAAATGCTTAATTATTATTATTATGTCTTCAAATAATCTTGATCCCTGACAATTGCTTTGATTAATCTCTGAAGTTTTCTTTAAAAAGTTTCAGAAGTGGCTTGCCCCTGTCTGCTTACAGAAAGAGAATGGTCCAAACTCACTCAGTTGGTTTTATGCCTCAGTGGCGCACTCATGGCTTCCTGGAGTGCAACTCCAAACTTTTTCACTGTAAGTGAAACCTTAAACTAACTGCTGTGGATCTCACTCCATTCCTAAGAGGTCTGTAAGTGGGCGTGCATAAGTGCACCAGCATGCCTAGCATCCCTGTTCTACTGTTCCCATTTATTCATACTCATTTATTATACCAGTTTATATTTATATGTTTATATGTTATGTTCATACTTATACTTGTTTTCTCATACATACTTGACAAACTAAACTACAAAATAAATAAGATTATATGGCATCCTCTCCCTGCTAGATCATGTTAGGTAGGCAGACTCTACCTGAAGAAGCTGGTCCCAAATGGAATAACAGCCAAAGCCATAAAGGACATTTTAGATAATCACCAGTATCTTGTCTTGGATCCCCTTTTTGCTCAGACCTCAGTCAAAAATCATGTAAAAGGCACCTGCCACTTCAGGATGATGCTGAGATTCTTCCCTAGCTTGCCTCTGAGGCAACAATTTGATTAAAGAATTAAAGAATTCAGCCAAACAGCATTACTTGATTAGTATTGTACATCTATTTGGATTCTCATTGTTGAAGTGTTCTTTAAAAAGAAAAACAAATGTTTATCATGACTGCTATTTTTTTCATCCGGATTATTGCTACTTTTTCATGATATGGCAACAGATGTATTAATTGAATTTGGTGTCTTCTGGCAGCTGTGAAAATGATGCCTCACAGTTTTACCTGGCCACATTGATTTTAAACACAGAGAATCTCAAGGAAAGGAAAGACATTGATTTGACAGAAATAAAGAAAAATCTAGTCCTATTGTCCTTTGGCTACAAGCAAAGTGTAAAATAAATCTCAAGCAGCTGAGAAAGATGGGAAAGACTAATAACCTTGAAAAATTCCATTTATTACAGAGAGAGAGAGAGAGAGAGAGAGAGAGAGACAGACAGACAGACAGTCAGACAGACAGACAGACAGACAGGGGGGGGAGGGAGAGAGAGAGGAGAGGGAGAGGGAGAAGGAGGAAGGGAGAGAAATCCAACCCTACAGAAATCACAAATTCAATATTTGACCCTGGTCTTAGTCATTAAACCTTAAGAAGCATGATAAACTGCTTTGCTTAAAATAACATTATGACAGCACCTATCTTTAAACAAATAAACCCAACAATATTTAAAAGATGTCTAATCCTGCCTACAATTTCAAACCTTGCTTCAAAAAATTTGGTTGATCATTCCAAAATATGTGACACATCATTATTGGCTTTGCATTTTCACTGTTGTCTTCTTTTTCTATCTTCTTTACCCCAAACCATCCAGATTAAAAATTTTAGTCTTTGCAACAAACCATTTCCTGAAATTTTGTACTTTTTTGCAGTATCAGGTATAATTCTGACAAAAAGGGAGAGAAAGGTACACAATTTTAGAAGTACAATTTCAACTATATTCTGAATTAACTTTTTACCCATCAATGTTACTACTGATGCCTTCACTGTCACATCTAACCTGGAAATAAGGAGAAACTTTCTGACAGTGAGAACAATCATCCAATGGAACAGAAGTTGTCTTCAGGAATTGTGGGAGACTTTCAAGAAGAGATTGGACTGCCATCTGTCAGAAATGGTATAGGGTCTCCTGCTTGGGTGCGGGGTTGGACTAGATGACCTACAAGGTCCTTTCGAACTCTGATTATCTGTTATCTGTTATCTAGAGGTTCCTTCTGTTTGAGCAGCCCATCTTAGTCTACAAAACCTTCTCCATTTTTCATCATTGGAATACATGAGTACTCCAGAATAATACTAGGTCATCATGGATGATTAGTACGTAGGACCCGTTTTAATCTTTTAGAAAGAGGCAAGATTTAAGTAAAAGAATCCTGCAGGAACTTTAATGAGGATGAAAAATCCTGCAACAAGACAAGCAAAGGTAGAACAGATCCTTTGCCAGTGTATGTGAACAAATATAGGTGGAATCTTTCTTCCCTCTTCATTTGTTCATTTGAAAAGAAAGAAAATTCCTATCTCCTGAAATCCATATAGAATTCTGACATTTCTCCCATTTGGCTTGTTCTGCTTAGAAGTCACTTCTATGAAATTGATTATTCAAAGCAGGGAAAAATTTGGGCAATGGGATTCCACGTCATAGGTGTAATGCATATTGTTATTGGTTTTTTTTAAATAATCTCATAATTTATGAGATATTGGGACATAATAAGCATATTGTGGGATTTCTGTTTTTACCTTAACATATGGAAGTCTGGTATTTCATTGTACAATAATATTCTTAGCAGTATTTAATCTCACTGGTTTTCCATCTTTCAAGAAAATCTCAAAGAAGCTCCATATTTAATTCCACAGCAGTTTGCAGCATGTTGGAGAAATGTATATGTAACACATCACCCCCTCCCATCCCTTCCCTAGCACTCATCTCTCTTGGAAATATACCACAACAAAAGTAAAAGAAATTGTAAAGAAGTTCTAAATGGCTTTGGGAATAAGGTAGAAAATCAAATGTGTGAAAAGTAAATTTTATAATATTTTGTGTAGTAACTAATGCACCTGGCTAATGCACCTGGTCCTGCCTTAGACGTGAAAGTCAGCTAGGTGACTTAGGCCTAGTTACTCTCAACCAATATCACAGGATTATTATTGTGGGAAAAATAGGAGAAGGAAGAATTATTAGGTATGCTCACAATCTTGATTTATTTATAAATAGAATACATTTAGTATTTATATATATAGTTGTTCTATATGATATACTTCTTTGAAATTTGATATATGGTCAATCAAGATGAAAATAGGAATATAATTCTTTTTTTACTAAAAGATTAAAGCAGAAAAAGATTCCATTTTGGGGGAGGGAATTTTAGAAGGTGTGATTTTTTACTTTTAAACAGCAGGCATTTCAACAGCAGACTTTTCAGTTCAAAACTCAAGAGAATTTTTAGAAAAGTTTAAGGAATTGAAAAGAAGAATTAAATTCCCAGAGAAGATAAGTATCTCTCAGCAAACTAAACTTTTACAGCAACAGCTATCAATTTTAACAGTAAGAAATGGAAATTAAAATCAATTATATAAAGCAAAGAAATCTTGAATTTGTAAATAAACTAGGGAAATGGTTACTTTACAAATTAAGAAAAAGAAAAACAAATGGAACTGAAACTTCAAGTGATAGATAATGTATTAATGGATAATGCGGCTATGCAAAGAACATTTCATCAATATTATCCCAACTTGTATAAAAAGACCTATATTCTTTTCAAGAAAAGAGATGAACCATCTACTAAGGATTAAGGGTTAAATCAGGAAAAGTACCTGAATCTGATGGAACATCAGGCTTTTATTGTAAGTATTTTGAGGATGGACTTTTATAACTTGTAATATGATGAATTCTATTTACAGGGAGGAAAACTGCCTGAGCCTTGGAAAGAGGCTAATATAGCACCAATGCAGAAAGAGAGGCAAGATCTGATTTTAACTAGAAATTATAGACCAATATCATTAAATAATGATTAGAAGGTATTCACAACTATTCTAGATGAGAGACTAAAAATAATTTTGTAGGAATTCATTCTTGAAGATCAGGATAAGACAGTTAAAAGACAATATTAGAACTGTCCCAGATATTTTAGAATGTAGGTAGTCCTTGACAAAGAACAATTTGTTTAGTGACTGTTCAAAGTTACAATGGCATTGAAAAATGTCACTTACAACAATTTTTCTCAGTTACAACCTTTCCAGCAACCCCATGATCATATGATCAAAATTCAGATGCTTGGCAACTGGTTCATATTTATGACCTTTGCTGTGTCTCAAGGACCTTTTGCGACCTTCTGACAAGCAAAGATGCACATAACAAACAGGTTACCAACTTATCAACTGCAGTGCTTCACTTAACAACTGAGACAAAAAAGGTCATAAAATGGCATTAACAAATGTCTCAACATTTTGGGCTCAATTGTGGTTGTAAGTCAAGGTCTATCTGTAAGGTTGAGTTTGAAAAAGAACTTTCCAATCAAGTAGCCTTGGATAGGTTTGCCTTACTTCTTCTTGCTTTTGATCTCTTCTCTCACTGACTGATAATATTTGTTTCACTGACTGATAGTCAGTGAAGAAGTCTGGAGTGTGAAGGATCTAGAAGGCAAATGTTCTAATTAAGTAAACAGCTGAGATAACTTACCAGAAATAAATAATACTTAAATAATACTTAAATACTTAACTGACAAAGAACAAGCAATTATACAAGCTCATCCACTAAGATTAAAATAAGAAGGAATAGAGGTAAACAAAAGATATGAATACCTAGAACCTTAAAAGTGACAAAATAACAAGAAAGTAGCTCATGACATGTTCCTTCCAAATCTGTTCACCAGTCTTATTCAACAGAATAGGATAATTCCCTTACCATGCTGCTTGTAGGCTTCTTGAAAGGGCAGAGAGTTAGCTGTTATTTCTATTCTTAATGTTATACATTTGCCAGTGGGAGGAAAAATAGTTGTAGGCATTTTTCCCATCTCAGGTGGCAAAATAATGTGACCCATTTTAAGTGCTATAAACTCTGCCTTGAGAAATGCACTGTTTATTTCGCTTCCTCAGACAGACAAATGTCATTATGTGCAGACCTAGAAGCTACTGATTTTCAATCTCAGATTGTACAAGCAAAGATATTTTAAACCTTCCCTTCAAATTTGTTTTAAAGCTTGGTGGTAACAAAGATTGTATTTTCAGCAGTTAATTTCATCAGAGGTCCAGATAGCAGCAAACAGGGCCCCCTAAGACTTTAAAAAAATCAAGAATTCATCCTCCATACATTCATTAAATTCATCTCATTTATGTCTTGCTGGTCTCTTTTCTAGCTTACTAGCTTCTCCCTGGTGCTATATGTCCAGCACTGAGATAACATTTCAGTGCTATTCTAAGAAACTTATTGCTTCTTGGAAAATAGATTTTGGAGCGGTAACAAATTTGATGAGAGAGATGATGTATGTCCTATCTCAATAGATTTCCCATTTCCCCCAAAAGGGTTGAGAAGAATGACAAATCTAAGAAATGCTGCATCACATTAATTTAGATTTTCAATCTATTTTTCCAGAACCAGTGAAGTTTCTCAGAGAAGCACTGAAAAACTCTGAAGATCTTTCAGAAAACCTATAATGTTCTTTAATAAGCAAAAAATAGTTTTCTCAGTTGAAGGAATCCTGCCCCCCCTTCCCCCCCTTATTTAATTTTTTTCTGTGTTTTATGTATACGCAAAGGAAAAACATCTTACAAAAACATCCAGTACTGGCATGGTTTAAATACATGATATGTATTTAATGGTATGATGGTATGATTTCTTTGTGGAGGGGAACCCACTCTATATTTCAACATATTTCTAATGTTTCACTTCTTGTTCCCTCATCCAATTTGTAATATTACTATCTGCAAATTGAGAACAACATTACTCAATGAAATATTTCTTGAGTTATTGGCTTTAGTGGCTAGAAATTCTAAGATGTATCATCAATTATCAAAGTATTATTTATCTATTTATGTACTCATCTAGATCATAGGTGTCAAACTTATGACATCACATTGTCGTCACGTGATGTATCACAACTTTCCCCCCATTCTCTAAACTTGATGTAGGGGTGGCCAGTGCATGATGCATCCAATTTGCAGGCCGCAAGTTTGACACTCCTGTTCTAGATTCATCAATGTAACTTGCACATACATAAAACTTGTACATACATACACAATGTATATTTCATCTGAGAGAGAGAATGTATATGTTTGTATCACATTATTAACTGAAAATCATTATATATCTATATCTATTTATCTGTATCTAAACTCTATCTATCTATCTATCTATCTATCTATCTATCTATCTATCTATCTATCTATTCCATCTAATTATCAAAAGTTCTCTCAAGCAGAAGTTCTTGTACATCTTATGTTCTGTCTCTGAGATCCTTAAAGGTGAAGACTTCAGGGACAGAGACCAAAGCAGTGACTGTCCCCCTCTATTCTGGGAGTCCAGAGACTCCCTCTACCAGTCTTCTCAGCATTGTTTCATCTGTTCTTGCCTTTGTCATTTCTTCCAAGGCAGAAGTAGTTGGAATGAAAAGGTGCTGCCTTTCTTCCCCTCACCTATTCAACCAGTTCTGGCCAATTGTCTTATACTCAGCTATTTTTCCCTTAGCCATAGAGCATGCAGGGAGGGATGGACAAACACGAGGAAACAATTGCTAACATCAACCTCTTCCTTTGTCTTTCATTGTTAGAACATTCTGCCCTCTCTAATTAAGTTGCAGCAGGGAGAAGCATTAGACCCACAAAAGCATGAAATCAAAGGCAGCTATTGGAAAGCAGCTTTTGGAAAGTGCCTGCTGTTTTAATTGAAATTCAGCATGTATTTGGTGTAGTGCAGTGTGTTTAAATTGATGGGAGAGTAGGCATGGTTTTGTTTTAAATATGCACAAAATTACAGATGTTAAAGTGTTGTCAAACCCACTGGGTTAAAGGCAAAAAAGTGGAATAGCAAAAAAGGCTGCTCTTTCATGTACCTTGCTCGAAAAGTGCTTTGTGTATTCACATTGTCTCTGCTCTAATTCACTTTTCTGCTCACAAAGTGTAAGCCTGGCATCAAGCTTTTTATGTGATACATCATTTGTCTCCTTCCCCCATAAATCTAAGAGTAATGGACATGAGGTCATTTCATTTTATTCTTAAAAGAGGAAATGAGAAAACCTAAGTCAGGAAGGATAACTAAAGGCTGTGGATCATCTCGTCAGAATTCCCCTCAAATTGTAATTGCTAATGTAACAAAAAAAAAAGGAAAACCACAAAACACAAGGAAGACATTAATATTGAATTAAAGTAATTCATTTGCTTTTCATTTACTTACATTTAAAGGAAAATTAATTCAAATCCATTTTATAGTTTGTCTGAACCTCACCCTTGACTTTAAAGCATGACCCACAATCTACCAATCAAAGATCAGTCTCCTTGCCAAATTGTATACTTCTGCTTTTAGGATAATAATTCAGAATAAGCATAAGAATTCAGGTTATCCTAATTTACCAACCTGAATTTCATAATTGCTACTCATGGATAATGGGAAGAAAAGAAAATTACCCTAGTTTGGTACAAGTACTGTATGCTGCTAATTATTGCATAAGTATTACATGTATAACATTTGTATGTACAGATTCAGGGGACACAAATATTTAGGTAGCTTTACAGACAAAATTTTAAAATGGCTTTTATTCCTACTAAGCACAGGACCTTGGATAAGAGTGCACATTTTTATGGAACAAAGTCTATGTTTAAAACTGAAATGGTCACTGAATTCCTGGGTTGCAGCAGAACACATATTTTTGAACTCAATCCTATTTTTTCCTCCTTTAGTCACATGAAACATTATAGTTGTGCAAGTATTTTTGAAGGGCTCTGGGGATTAGACCGAAGTTGTTTGAAGGAAAGTTTAAAGTTCTGGGACTTTACCTTTAGCTGGTGTAGAATCTCAGAAGTTATAAGCAAGATGTATAATAGGCTAAGTTAAGGGGGAGGCTTAGTGAGCTTCTTTAATTTGTGCAATAGATCTGTCTTTGGTCAATCCCTATTCCCACTGCAAACCGAGGTGTACTTCATTGTGAGATATAATTCTACCTTGTTAATACCGAAAAAACATCTTCTGGTGATTGGTCTTATCAACTGATAGGTATATTTAGCAATAGAGCTCCTCAATATTTAGGACAGCATTTTGTTCTATTCAGGACAGTCACACATAAATCCCTGGGAGTCAGTCAAGCATCTCTGGTCCTCACTGCATTTCCCCCAAAAGGCCTTCCCCTTGCCCTTGTGGTTTGTCCACCTGGTGAAAGAAGCATATTTCTCTCAGGGAAGTAATTGGCAGGCCAAATCTCAATGGAGAAAGGAAAGAACACTA
This sequence comes from Pseudonaja textilis, assembly GCF_900518735.1. The sequence continues at coordinate 6,809,531 of NW_020769315.1, read as the reverse complement.
AAGAACATTGAAAGTTGCCATCTAGGGGGCGTGCATAAGCACACCAAGATGCCTACCGTCTCTGTCCTATTGTTTCTTTTATTTTTCTTATATGTACCCATTTCATGTATTCATAACTATGTACAGTATATACTTATACCTATTATCTTGTAAGCGATTGACAAATCAAAATAAATAAAAAAATAAACCTCTGTCTATTTTTTTTTCTCCTGTCTGTATCTGCCCAGGGGAAGAAGAGGAGCAGGGTGCAGTTCTTAGCTGTATTCTTTGATTGAACTAAGCTGTCTTACAAATAATTGAATTACTTCTGAGTTCACTTTCCTATCTTTGGTTCGCTGTGATACCCTTCCATAAGGAGCATAATTTTAAGCATGTTTATTCATTGTGGCTGTTTCTTAATGGGTGTAGGATCACAATCTATGGGATGCCTTCTTCATATGCTTCAGATGCTGTTTCAGAGGTAAGTCATCTCTACTAACTAATATTCCTGCATCCCTCACAACTGGCTGTGCTGCTTGGAGCTTTGTAGAGTTATGTTCAGCAAATCTAAAGACTCTTAAAGATGTCACCATTCCCTGAGGTTGTATTCAGTAGGCTCTGACCAGTTCTGGAGAACCGGGAGTGGAAATTTTGAGTAATTCAGAGAACCAGCAAATACCACCTCTGACTGGCCTTGTTTCCATCTATTCTCTGCCTCCCAAGTCCCAGCTGATCAGCTGGGTCTTCTTTTGTTGCCCGCATGGGAGAATGGAGCTGGAAAGCAGGTTAGGTAGGGTGGGATTTTTCATTAACCTTCCCCCAGGAGTAGGGAGGAAATGGGGATTTTGCAGTAACTTTCCCCCAGGAGTGGTGAGGGAATTGAGATTTTGCAGTGTCATTCCCCTGGAGCGGGGTAGGAATGGAGATTTTACAGTATTCATTCCCTGCCACGCTCACCAAGCCATGCCCACAGAACCGGTAGAACATTTTTTTGAACCCCACCACAGCCATTCCATAATAAATGATAGCCACACTTGCCTTTGATTTCATAAATAAGTGTCTGCTAATGATGCACTCTGTGGGATTCTAATATTCAATGCCCTGGTGATATGACCTCTCCTGTACACTTTTCTTATTAACATTAAATCTAGTAAATTTAATGTGCTTCAGAAGCAAACAATACTTCCTAACTCTATTAGCCCTATTTTGTGACATGAAAAATATAGAAGCATTTTTTAAAAAACAGTTAATTTGTTGGCCTTTTTAATTAAAGGCTTCTTGATACTTTAAAAAAAAACTATGATAGCTTGTGGTGGACTTCCAGTTTGAAGGGCTTCAGTGGCAGGCAGAAATCCACGATCCGAGCCAGCTGGCTTCGGGGTTAAGCCACCCCGTAGAGGTGGTGAAGAGGGGAGAGATCACCAGCAGGGATGAGGAGAGCCACATCTCTCCTCCTCAGCTGGCCAAACTCCCTTTCCCGAAAGTGGTAGGAGCGGTGGTCAGAAATGGCCACCTCAAAGAAGCACTCAACCGGAAAAGAAAGTGCAGGAGGAAGATAAGAAGTGAAAGTTTTGGCTGACTGGGTAAGAAAGCAACAACTAAGGTACCCTGGAATTTAAATTTTATAAAAGATAACATCGCTCCCAAAAGAAGAGTCAGAAGCAGCGAAAGAAAGTGCAAAGGGAAAGTTGTTTTTTCTTCTCTCTCCTTCCTTACATTGACAACTAAGAGATCTGAATAAGAAATCAGAAAAACCTGCTTTGGCATCAATAGGCAATTAAGCTAAAAATATAATTAAATGCTAAAGGGGTAATAAAGATTTCTGGACATTAAATTTTTTTTTCTGTAAGCAGGAAGGGAGAGGAAAAGGATAAGGGCAGGATCTGGAGGGAGGAGACTGCCTGGACTTCAAAAGAATCTAAAGTAAAATCTCAATAAGACTTCTAAAAGATACATTTTAACTGGAACTTTGCAACTAAATAGTAACCTCAGGAAGAGAAAGTGAAAAAAGAAGAAAGTGTAAAAAGAAACCTCTTGTGTGTATTTGGATTGCTTGGTGACTTTTGGATTTTTGGTTATTATATTTGAATGACTAAAAACAATTGGGTGGTTGTTTAAAAAATTACTACAATGGCATCACTTCTGAATGAATTGAAAATGGAACTTAAAAAATATAAAGAAGATGCACAAGAAGGGAAGGGCTCGTTTTTCAATTCTTAGACATGGAGATCTGTAACTACGAGAAACAACAAGACTGCGCAACAAGAAGATTGGGACAAAGAAGAAGCCATCTTTAATGAACAAGTAACTCTATGTGGGGAAGAAAGGGGAAAAGGGGGAAAGAGAATGGAGAATTTAAGACTTAAAAAAACAGCCAAAAAAAGGGGGAAATAATTTGAAAAGTGGATGTAATGTTGGAAAGCAACAGAAAAGGGGAATACAGAAGAGGGAAATGGAGGTGGAGAGACAGGGGGGTAAAAAGGGGAGAGAGAAGAAGAGAGGGGAGAAGGAAAGGAAGAGAAGTTACAAAGGTTTGGAGCAAGATGTAAAGAAACAGGACCTATTTAGAGATAATGGGTGAAAATCTAATTGAAAAAGGGATTCTGTGGAGGTACATAAGATTGTATTGTTATATTTGTAATAGAAATAATGTTAGAAAATTGGAAACAACATATGATTAAAAAGAGGGATAAAATAGTGTAATTTACTGAACTGTTTGTGAATAAAATAAAGGAAATAAAATAAATGAGAAAATTGAATTAGGAAGGAACGGGAACATTTTAATTAGTCAATGTTTTGGTGAAGGGGGGGGAATTAACTATGGAAAGTTTATAATTGTTCCCATAGAAGTATGATACTTATTTGAAAGGTAATGTGTAAAATGTTAAGATTTAAATGAATATTAATATTAATGATAGAATTGAATTGGAATGGATTGTTGTTTTAATAATATTATACTTTTTTTTTTTCAAGAATACAGTGTGTAGTTTTAGAATGTACCAAGCAGAATCCGAATGGAAGTTATGTATTATATTAAGTGTTACAATTTTAGGGGAAAGATATAAAGGCATCATACTCCAATCAGTGATTACAGGAGAAATTTTGTTTAGTGAGAAAAGATAGTAGACAGTTGAAACAGGACAGACAAAGAATAGAAATATAATCATTTGAATTGAGATGAAATAAATAAAATAAAATTAAGAAAGTTAAAAGAGGGGAGAAGCTATATAGAAAATGTAGAATAGTAATAAGATATGGAATGGAATATAAAAATAAGCATGAACTTGAATTTGTGTCTGTATGAAGAGATGTAACCCAGGATTATGCTGCTTTCAAAAAAGATGTTTTATGTTTTTATGTTTTATGTTTGTTTGTTTATGTTTGTTTTTAAAACCAATAAAATTTACAAAAAAACCCAAAACGAAACTATGATAGCTTGCAAGGTAAGCCTAAATTTAATGTTGACATTAACTTATTTTTGTCCATTCAAAGCTAATGAAATTGCTAATCAGAATGACTTCTAAACATGCTTTATTAATATTTATAATGGCAGGGAATTCAAAAGCAAATATTGTCTGCAGAAGTACGCATAGCTGCAGTGCATAAGCTTGACTTCATAATCTGTGATGATATTTTATAACAGTTTTATTAAATTCTTATTTAAAAAGGTAAGAACTAATATAAACTAAATAAATGAAAGAAGAAGAAGAAAAATACAAAAAGAAAAAGAAAACAGAAAAAAAACAAGAATGTACTAAAGAAAAAGAAAATAAATATATAAATAAAGTTATTAATTACAAGTATAAACAATTTTAGAAACTTATACCTTCTCTTAAAATACATGCATTTTCATATCCCATCTCTTATTTATAAACAAATCTTTAAAGTCTCATTTAGTCTTGATCAGCAAAACTCCATTAAAAGTTTCCAGAGATAACATCTTTATTTTACACTTGATCAAAGAGACCAGCTTTATATTCCTTCCTTTTAACCATCTTGATCTTTAATCCCTTCAAATACTGTCCTAGAACTTGATTCCTTTTCATTGTTTTTCCTTTGTCCCTTCTTAAAAACCCTTCAAAAGTTTCTTTTGTAAATCCAACATAGGCAAGTTATGCAGGTCACTTTTTTGGTTTGTTATTTGTATGCCTCTTATGATTATTAAGATATCAGGTGATTTTGCTTATACTGTATATACCATGTAACATATTTTTATATATTCTTATTTAACCTGTCATTTTTAAGCCCACCTTCAGATCAGTCTAAAACAAAGTTTTACCAGTTTTGTCTGGTAAATTTTGTTTCTCCTCCATAATATCTTTTAAACACAGCCTGTCTATAATGGCAAACATTTTTAAAATTAACTTCAAGGTCCACTGTTCATAAATATCTTCCAATATACCCTAAGAGTTAAATTTTTGGGGGTTTTTTGTTTTTGGTTGTTGTTGTTGTTTGTTTGTCCAGATCCAACTTTCAAAGTGAGGTGAAAGAGATCACATCTGTAGAGGTTTATATCTATTTGACAGGTATGTCTCCTTAGGAAAATGAATATATACTCATTCCCCAAGGTCTCTATGATTAGGACCAAAAAGAAAAATAATAATAATACAGTCTGTAATGATTATACTGGTTATTGAAGTAGGGAGCATCTTTTTAGGCAAAATCATACTGAGAGAATTTAGAGTTGGTTTCATCTTTCATTTCAACAATTGTCAGGGAAGAACAATAATCTACAGTGAAGTATTAATTTTATTTTGGTGTTTCCCTTAATTTGTTTTGACAGGTCTTATTTGTTTTCTTCCTCCAGTACTGCTCATTAGGGGCAGGTAATATGATGGCCTATTAGTTAAGTAGTTGAGAAATCTATTTAAGTTTGGGATGGGTTCAGGTAAATTGAGGGATAAAATAAATTAAAAATTGTATTGAGCCAATTTCAGCATTGGCCTTTTTGTTATTCTTGATAACATGAGAGAAAATACATTTAGAGGTGAAGACCTAACAGTCCACAGTATTTGCTGCAAGTTGTCTAAAAAAACCTCTCTAGATATTGTCCTTTGCCTTTATATAACTTAGATGATGGTAAAATCTCCTGATGGAATCTCTGTTGGGCCATCCATCAGAAAAAAGCATAGTACTATGTCCTGAAATTATGGATTGTACAGATTCTGGTATCCTACTGGTTTGGCAAAATTCAGAAGAGGTTTTTTTTTTCCTGTAGCAGGATTGTTCAGCCTGTGATCTTTACAGATGCAATACAGAAAGAAGCTGGGAGTTGTTGTTTAGCTATATTTGGATCATTACAATTTAACTACCCTTGTCCTATGTGTTGAGATGGAATGTTTGCATTAGCACCTAAACAGAAAAGCTAACTAACATAAGTGACAATGCTTCTACCCATTGGGAAGAGTTGATAATTGATCTAGCTCCACTAGATCATACTCCAGTGCAAGATTCCAAACACCCATTCCAGCTGTTCTCCAGGATATATTGTGTCCTCACAATTTTTTTTTCAAAATAGTGTTTAAAATTTCCAATATTGAGAATTCTGTGTGAAATGACACTTATGGTAAATTTTGGGAAATCTGCTGAATACCATAGAACATTAGATTAAGGGACAGGTTTTTCTGACTTCTAGCTTAATCATAAAAGTGCAATCTTTCTGCTCCTTACTTGTAATTGCCACCAAAATTAAGAATCGTTTCTTGAGTAAGTATGCATTAGTTTGAGAAAAAGATTTTAAACAAGAAATAAGGACACCAACCCTTGCAATCATAATGCAAAATGAAATATGCAAGAATTTTCTTGCTAGGCTGCTGCCTCCAAACAAACATTGACTCTGGGCAATACACTGTGTACACAATTATTAGGCAAGCTGTATTTTGGAGGATTAATTTTATTATTGAACAACTAGTGTTCTTGGTCAATCCAAAGTGTTGATAAATCTCAAGCCTGAATATTTAAGAAAGTAAAAGTGAGGTTTTGGCTTTCTTGGGAGAATATCTATATGTGCACAATTATTGGGCAACTATTAATGTGCAGAATTATTATGCAACTAAATGAAAATTTCCCCATTTCACTCATTTATTTTCATCTGTTAAAGTGAGAATAATAAACAAACAACTCAAAATTTACAAATAAACATTTCTGACAGTTAAAAAAAAATCAGTGACCAATAGAGCTACCATTCTTTTTAATAACAATCATAAGCCTTTCATTCATGGAGTTTGACAGTTTCTTGATCTATTGATGATTAACTTTTTGTGTAGCAACAACCACAGCCTGGCAAAGACTGTTCAGAGAAGTTACTGTTTTCCTTCACTGTAAATCTCCTGTTTAAGAACAGCCCAGAAATTCTCAATAGGATTTAGGGTCAATAGGGTCAGGTGAGGAAGGATGGCATGTCATTATTTTTTCCACTTTAAGGCTTCTTTACTGGCTAGCCATGCAATGGAGTACTTCAATGCATGCATGCGATGGAGCATTGTCCTGCATAAAAATCATGGTCTTCTTGAAAGATGCAGACTTTTTCCTGTACCACTGTTTGAAGAAACTGTCTTCTAAAAACTGGCATTTGGTTTGGGAGTTGATTTTGAGTCCATCTTCAACCCGAAAAGGTGCAACTAGCTCATCTTTAATAATACCAGCCCATACCAGTACCCCACCTCCACCTTGCTGGCATCTGAGTCGAAGTGGAGCTCTGTGCCTGATCTAGCCACAGGTCCATCCAGAGTCATTCTCATCTCATCAGTCCATAAAACCTTTGAAAAAAATTTCTTCAGATATTTCTTGGTCCAGTCTTGTAGTTTTAACTTAGCACATGTGTCTTGTTCAGTGGTGGCTGGGTTTCAGCCTTCTTTACCTTGGCCACGTCTCTGAGCACTGAACACCTTGTACCTCTGGGCACTCCAGGAAGGTTTCAGTTCTGGAATATGACAGCACTGGAGGATAATGGGTTCCTGGTAGCTTCATGTTTGATTCTTCTCAAATCTTTGGTAGTTAAGGTATATCTTTTTTTTTTTCATCAATATGTTTCTTGCAACCTATTTGCAACAAAATATTTAATAGTTCTGTGATCATGTCCCAATATCTTAGCAATTTCAAGAATGCTTCATCCCTCTGAAAGACTTTTTACAATTTTTTTTACTGTTCAGTTAAATCTCTTTTTTGACCCATTTTGCCTGATAAAGAAGCTGCCTAATAATTATGCACACCTTGATGTAGGGTGTTGATCTCCTTAGGTCACACCCTCCCTCATTACACAAATACACATCACCTGATCTGTTTGTGTCCACTAAGCATTTAAGTTTATACAGCTTGGAGGTGAAAAATGATGATATGGTCAATATACTCACTTGGCTAATAGTTGTGTACTACATGGTATAGTAATTTTCTATAACCAAAAATATCTAGCTAATGTTTCTGGATCTGAGATAGGAAAATAAATATTTTTCTACATTCTTACTTTTCTGACTTCTTTGTACAATCAAAATAATGGAAGGAAGGTGGATTCCACTGACTTCCTTGGAGACCTCCTACACTTGACTAGGTAGAGCTCTTCCCCTGTGTCACTTGCTACTTGACTCAGGTCAAGTGTGTGCTTTGCAACTGTGTGAAATGGAATTGCTTTCATATAGACAGGCTACAGGCAGTTCCCATTATTGATGTGATCCTTGATACTTAACTAGTTCCTTTTCTATTGTGGTAGTTGGTTCCTTTTCAAAGAAAATAAACCTTATTCCAAGTCAGAGTCCTTACAGATACAATGCAAGGTTCCATCTAAACAAAAGTGTTTTTTAGATGTAGGGGATCAAATAGTTTTGTATTTGAAGGAAAACTGTAACTTTTGCTAATATGGTTTTGAATAGCGGCTCAACCCACAGAATTGACCAATCATTTGCCTGTGATCATTTGAAGTTGAATATACTTACAGAAACTTTTGTAGAATTTCACACTGTCAAAGAAGTTTCCACTTTCGCTAAATTAACAAGCATATCCTTGTCATGTTTTACTACCTAATCCCACCAATTTCCATATTTTTGTGCAATTATATGTTTGAGCATTGAACGGAGAAAGAAGATGGGACTAATTTCTATCCCCACTACCTCCTTCTCCCTGGACTCCACACATTCAGAGTAATTCAAATAAGAAATTTGTGTCAGGTGCCAGAATGATGCACTGTACGATTGTGATCCACTTTGCACTCAAGAAAATGAAATAATCTCTCTTCTTCAGATGTTTGCACTGAACTTGAAAAAGGAAGGAAAGAAGAACAGTCAGGTATATAAGACTCAAGGATGTAAGTCTATTTTATGATTTACCTTTCTTATGTTTGGAGGATGATCTGACTTTATGGGAGCTATAGAAGAGTTAAACTCATCGCTGTATTGTAGCCATTATTTTCTAAGTGATGGTTTTAGCACCAGTAAGCTTTTGTATGTCCTTGCATTGTAAAACAAATCATCTTAAATTAAGAAATACAAGATTAAGATTAGGGAATAGACAGGACCACAACACAGTACAATCTATAAGATTAGAGTTAGCAATTCCACAAAAGAATACATTTGCTATCAAATAAGTCAGATTTTTAAAACAATAGCATTTGTGGTCTCATGGGTGAAACTGAACTTGGATTCCAATGGATTCCAAAGTGTACCCTCAATGTGGACTGGACTATTTGAGAGAAAATTAAAACAGTGTTGCACGTAAAGTTTTTCCTCAGCATGTTAATGGGAATCTAGAGCCAAACTCATCGTGAATGTACTTTGTTGGTTCATGTTTTACAACTGTGTTAATTTACTATAATTTTACATCATTGGACTTGGAACTAGAGATAAGTGGCATGTGACAATAATTTTAATTTCATGTCATATTACTCAAATTAAGAGGACTGGAGAAGCCAGGGCCTTCAAATAAATTAATGTCTCCTTGATTATTTAATATTCTTGTTTCATTTTGAATGTGTGATTATATAGCAGATCTGGCAGCTAAGTCAAACTAGTCCACATATAACAAGACAATGGGAGTAATATGAAATACTACCGAGCTTCCTTTTAATAGGAAAATACAGCACATTCTAGCAAAGAAAAGGAGGGGCAAAAGGAATATGCAAAATGTCCCCCACAAAATATCTCCCCCAGAATGGAAGGAAGGAAGGAAGGGTAAGCCCTTACACGACAATGTAATGCATATTCCCAAGTGTAGCTTGCATGTTGCTGAACAAAAGCATCAACGTTTCTATAACATATTTTTTCGTATTACTTTGTTCCTTCAACCTCACTATCTCACTATTTTTCAGTATTCTAATTGCTGTGTTTTATAGCCAAGTTCCCTTTGTTGCTATAATCCTTTTAACATTTGCAGCACCCCTTAAAAAGGTCCTCACCTGCGGTGTTCCATTAAAACAAAACAAAAACAAAAACCTGGCTTTAACCTATAAGAAGGGATGGTGGGGAACAAGGAAAGAGATCATTCACATGTTCTGCATTTTTAAGTAAAGCAAAATCAAATTGATGCTTCTTAAACATCAGTGCAGATTAGAGAACCATTATCTTATGAGTGGTATGCTTTTCTGAATTTTGCAATGTATTTCTTTCTTCAAAAAGAGCATATCAAATGAGAATGGAGTAGAGAATTGTACACAAAAGGTAAATTATTTTACCTGTGTAATTCTTCATAACCTATTCTGGTGTATGTATACCACTTGAGGTGGCCAAGTGACTATATTATGGAAGACTGAGAATGCAGTGGAGAATTGTACACAAAAGATAACGTACTGTGTGTGATTTTTTAGATCCTATGTGGTCAAATGACTAGATTATGGAAGACTGAATAGACAAATTAATGTGGATATTCATACGTACAATTTGTCTGCTTTTATGTATTTTCTTTTTATTCTTTCATTTTTTACTTTGTATTCATATCTTTTTAATTTTAATATTTATTAATGTTGTTATAAAAAAGAAAATAATCTTAATGACCTCTCAAAACTGCAGAAAAAAACAAAAGCAAGAAGCTCATCTTCATTAATTCAAAGACTATCATAGCTGAGTTATAATCCAGACACCCATGAGATCAAAAGAGAAAGAGAGAGAAAGAAAGAAAAACTTTTTTTTTTTTTGGTTGTTACCATCTATTGACCATGTAGTAAACCCAGACAACTCCCTGGGAGCACTGATAATGAAGCTAGACACTTAACACAAAGGCAAAAGTCCCAAAGAAAACCTTGATGTTTGAAAAAAAATGAAGGGAAAAAAATCTGAGACAAGACGAAGTACTGAGATACTATCAATGAATACAGAAACAGAAGCTTAGAATAACTCAATGAAGCAATTACTGGCAGATAATCCTAGTAAAATGTTAATTTAACCATGGTAATGATTGGATTATGGTGCAATAGGAATCATTGGATATTTTGCACCCCAGCTTTGGCAGGTTTAATTTGTTTACATCATTCTCCTTACTGACTGAGGCTCTTCAGTTTGATGGCCCAAAGCCCTGTTCTAGAGTGAGCTTTGAGGTTTGCAAAGATTCCTCTGATTTGTCACAGAGTTATTTGACAGTCTCCTAGAAAGTATTGGCCTAACTAGGATGTTAGAACATTACGATTCTAACATTTGATTAAAACTTAATAGTTCAACATCATATTTTCACTTTTGCACATAGCTCTATTTATATGAGTAAATTCATGCTTGTTTAGCTTTCAAAATAACATTATGTAGTTACATATTTTAAAATAGTTGCCAGTTTCCTTAAATATAAAATCAGAGTGGCAAACAGAGTGAACCATATTTACACACAATTTTAGAAAAAAAGAAAAGCAATGAGATAGAAAATACACGGCAGGTCTCTCTACAAGAAGTCAGCAAATTTCCAATTGTTTGTTGTAGAAATACCCCACTGAAACAGTGGGGAGAAATTAAATCTGCTGGCTCCATTATCTTGTTGATGGAGTTCATCCTGAGGTCTACAGGAGGAACAAAGGAAGTTTAGAATCCAGCAAATACTCAATTACCTGTAATTTGATCATGATTAGTGACATTGTTAATAGCAGAATATGCTGGGAGATGCTTGACCTCTCCTCTACTGCCATCAGTAGAGTTCTTCTCCCACCTCTTCCTATTTCCTATTAACTAACTATCCAAGATGGCTTGGATGATTCTGTTAAATCACAATCTCAATGAGCTCAGTGCTGGATTGTGCCTTTCAATTAGAAGGTGGGGCTGCTGAGGTCCCCTAAAATATGATGCATGAGGTAGCCATAAAAGAGAAGCAGGTACATTTCGCATTTTTATTTCAGCATATTTCTATTTATTGTCTTAGACTCTTGCGTATTCAAAACAAAGCCAAAAATCTACACAACCTTAAGGGATAAATCTTTTGGTGTCATCTTGGTTTTGAATTTTTATTTCACTTCTACACTCTGCAATTTAGTACTTGGGAGAGTATAACTCAACATACCATGAATTGGGATAAAATTGTAGTCTGAAGATGACAGGTTTAAGGAAGAGTGGTAAGTGATTATAAAGAACATTGAAAACTTTGTGGTGAATGTTTTCAAGAAGCACAACAAGGAATTATAAGCAGTCTCATATTCACAATTTATTTTCTCCTGTCACCCTTGAAGACTAAGACAATGGACTTAAAAAGAAATGCCTTTTTCCACGTCAGCTAGTTTGTACATATAGTTTCCCTTGAAACCCTCCATGCATCTTATTTTGGAAGGGAAATAGATGTCAATGAGGAAAAAGGGTTTGGTTTTTGTTCTGTACAGACATTTGCATACTCGAAATCCGGCAGCCCGGATTG
>NW_020769315.1:6740748-6797737 GCF_900518735.1 Pseudonaja textilis | reverse complement strand
TGAGCTGAACCAAGTCACATGCCTCGCGTCCTTTGTTCGTATGAGAGATACGACAGTTTTGATTTCTTTCTTTTGGACCAAGAATTCTGGTTTCCAGCAGAGTTAGATTTATCCACTCTCCCAATCCCATTGCTTTTGTAAATAATGTTACAGGTAACAATTTATCAGATGATAACATGGACCAGGGCAACAGCATTTAAGATATTTTGCTGCAGTAGATGAACAATAAAATGGCTCCTCTCCCAATTCCAGAATGGCCATTAAAGTATCATAAGAAAGGACAGTGAACTTTAGAAAGGAGGACATTTATAAATAAAGATGCTCAGCAGTAAGGAAATGTTTACATAATCAAATGTACCTACAGTAACCTATTATAGAGAAACATCAATTTATTGGACTATAATGCATGGACTTGACATACGATGAATCAGATAATGATGACATGCAAATGAAGAAAATAATTGCATACACTCACACTTGCCTCATTTCCCGTAGTTAGTTTGGTAAAATCAGATTTTACGGTAACAAGAAACAGTAATAAATTCATCAAAACTATCTAGACTCTTCCTTATATACCTACAACTTTGTTTTTTCCTCTCTCTTGTTCTTATATACTTTTAAAAATGATAAAATGCTATATTGTGGACTTAGCAAAAACAACAATGGCTGTCAAAAATGAGAAAACTCAGGGAAAGAAAACAAACAACATTTAAAAACAACAACACCACTCTGTTCATTTCCCAACTGGGTCTGTAAGACCTGTGTACTTTTAAGTGAAAGTTTAATTATAAGCATACCATCACTTTGCATTTTTAAAGCTGATAGCAAAGAATAAGGAGTACAGATACTGAAAAGTTGAAATACTAAAACAAAGCACACTCACTCATCATGAAATCTCCAGAACAGTAAAGCCTACAAACTTGAAATATGGCATGTATATTCCTCTTGGCTTCTAGATGCTAGATAAGAAAGGATTTTTTAAAATGACCATCAGATCATTAGTATTTCTTATGCAGTAATTAACACGTTCTGATAGATTAATATACTCTGATACTAAGGAGTTAGACATTTCACTCCTTCTCCCCACCTGAAAAGAATCCTGTGCCAACTGCCAGTTGCCTCACATTCCGTTACCTCAGTTCAAACTGGCAGATGTTCCACTCCTCCACTCAGGAGTGGTCTGGGGCTTCATATAGTACTAAACGTTACTATCTCACCGAAATGTCTATGCCTTCCACCTATGGAACTGCTTCTGAACTCAAGGCAGCAGGAGAGATATTAGCTCAAAGAAGGCCAGAAGATTTGTGTTTGGAGAGCTATTGATTCTCTCAACAACATTGTCCTCAGTAAAATAAGCCTGATCACATAGTGTCATAGCGAAGCACGGGTATCCAGTTAGTAATCATATAAGAAGGAACTTTCAGTTGCTTGTTTCTCCCTTCCCTTCCATTGTGCTTAGCTATTTAGTATTTGTACTTTTCTTGAAGTATTGGAGAATGTAAGACAAGTGTTGTGATCATTTTTACTAGTGGATGGATATTTTTTGTAGCAGCTTCATCAAGCAAATGAATAGAGGGAACATTCCCGTCTTTGCCAAATAAGCAGTCAAGATATAGGGGTTGGTCTGGGCAGGCTTTGAATTTTTTTAAACAAAATCTGGCCTCTTTGGGATAATTGTGAATACTTTATCATGGATTGAACATTATTATCACAGGAGCATAGTCACCATTCCAACTGGGGATGCAGTCCAGTATAGCTGGGCCTCTAGCTGCTGCTGTTTACACATTTCAGGAATTTACCCACTTTGCCTAATGGTAGGGTGATCAAACTCTGTATTTTTCTTTTATGAAGCCAACTATGCAAATGTCACCTGTTTTTATAATTACCATGTTAAGCCATGAGTCAGTAGTGCAGTATCTACCACCACAGTGTCATATGTGACTTGCTCAGATAATATAACCAGAACCTTAAATAAGAAAAGAAGTAATTTTTAAAAGTCAAAAACTAAAGGTCACAAATGTGTGAGATTTGGGGCAAGACTTTCATTCAAGTGAAATATAAGTTTTGTTTTGCCTGAGAAGCTTTTTATTTTAAATTATCTCGAGACTCACACAGCAATATTTCAGGCTACTTTCATGGATCACAGGTAGAAACCCACTGAACTACACCTGTTTCATACTTAATTCCCAAGGTATAAGGAAAAAGTTAATTCATTTTCCTCGTATCATTTAAAAAAATGTCAATTACATAATCTGCTTTGAATGTAATCTGTATTAAATTTGGCAAGATTCATCCTTTCAGGAGGATATAGCAAAGCAACCCTTAAAGGGTTGCTTTCAAAGCAACCCTTAAAAAATAAATAAATAAGAGGCCTAAATGTAGAAGTATGTACTTGTTTGATATTTGGCAGACTGCATCCACTTATAAAAGATAATTTGATGTGCACATTTTATCCAATTATATTCTGGGAAATGCAAATTAAAGCAATTTGTTTATTCTCACTTGGAAGTAAATGAGACAATGAAACCTCATATTTTCTGGAGAAAGGTTTAACTGCAAACCAAGACAAAGTAGACAAAGTGCTAATTCTCTATCCATCTAGGGAGTAATCCACTTTGTAAAAAAATTGTGCAGTAAATCTAGTATTTGTAGATCCACCATCCATTCCCAAGAGAAATTTTCTGAAAATTAGCAATGTACAATTAGAATTGAATATACTACACATAGAGGAGCATTTTATCAGCAATTAGAGTGGTGTAATGGTTAAAAACCATGGTTCAAGTGTCCTTTCAGCTGTAGAGATTACAAGATGATTTGGGGGCAAATCTTTTAGAATAGAATAGAATTGAATAGAATTCTTTATTGGCCATGTGTGATTGGACACTCAAGGAATTTGTCTTGGTGCAAATACTCTCAGTGTATAGAAAAGAAAAGATACATTCATCAAGAGTCAAGAATCATATGGTACAACACTTAATGATAGCCTTAGGGTACAATAAGCAATCAAATCATACTAGGAAACAGTCAATATAAATCGTAAAGATACAAGTGACAAAGTTATTATCATACAGTCACAAGTGGGAGGAGATGGGTGATAAGGAGTGATGAGAAGATTAATAGTAAATAGTAGTGCAGACTTTGTAAATAGTTGGACAGTGTTGAGCGAATTATTTGTTTAGCAGAGTGATGGTATTTGGGGAAAAAACCAACCTTGTGTCTAGTTGTTCTGGTGTGTAGTGCTCTATAACATCATTTTGAGGGAAGGAGTTGAAACAGTTTATGTCTGGAATGTGAGGGGTCTATAAACATTTTCACAATCCTCTTTTTGACTTGTGCAGTATACAGGCCCTCTATTGAAGGCAGGTTGGTAGTAATTGTTTTTTTTGCAGTCCTAATTACTATCTCAAGTCTGTGTCTGTCTTGTTGGGTTGCAGAACCAAACCAGACAGTTATAGAGGTGCAGATGATAATAATTCCTCTTTAGAACTGTATCAGCAGTTCCCTGAATAGTTTGAGCTTTCTGAGTTGGCACAGAAAGAACATTCTTTGTTGTGATTTTTTGATGACGTTAGGTGGACGTTAGGTGTCCATTTTAGGTCTTGTGATATGATAGAACCTAGAAATTTGAAGATCTCTACTGTTGATACTGTGTTGTCTAGTATTGTAAGAGGTGGTAGTATGGGAGGGTTTACAGTTTTGAGTGTGTTCGGTTCCAGATTGTTCCGATTACACCATGAGGCAAGTTGTACAACCTCCTATCTGTAGATGGATTCATCATTGTCTCAAATGAGACCAATTACTGTTGAATCATTGGCAAACTTCAGTATTTTAATAGATGAATCATTTGAGATGCAGTCATTGGTGTATAGGGAGAAGAGAAGTGGAGAAAGCACGCAGCCTTGGGGAGGAGGGGGCTGTGCTAATTGTACAGGTATCAGATGTGGTTCTGCCTAGCTTCACCGGCTGCTTCCTGCCTGTTAGGAAGCTTATTTTCTCCTTCAATCTCCTAAGTTTGCTATGAGGGTAGACCTAATATCTCTTAGAGAAAAAGTGGGATATAAATAGCATTAAAAAGTGTCAAATATTTAAAAATGTCTGTGCAAAGCCTGGTGAAGCTCAATTCTTTGCAGACTATATAATATGTTTATTGTTTTGCTTGATTTATTGCTTGATTCTGTCCTGGGTTTTTTTCCTTGCTGCTTTTCTTGATTTTATATCAGATTAAATAGCATATTGAGAAACAATTTGGTGTATTGTAATGATTTAGGCACCAGGTTAGAAACTAGTACACTCTGAGTTCAATCTGGCCTTAGACACAAAGCCAATTGGGCAATTTGGGGCCAGTTGTTTTCTCTATAAATCATTTCTCAAATCTCCTCAAGAAAATTGCAGGGTCTTGTCCATGCAATTACCAGGAGTCAACACCAATTCAGTTCCCCCCTCCCACTAAATATTACTAGATTATTATAATCCTTTCATCTATATTTATTAGTGTTCTTTAATGAATGCATGAAGTAGCAAGCAAACCATTTAAAGTGGGGCCATCTTCTATGGCAGGGCTGCCAAACTCCTGGCCCATGGACTGGATGTGTCAGGTGCTGGCCATGCCCCACCCAGTTTAGTGAAGGGGGGAAAAGTCCTGATACATCATGTGACTCCGCCATGACAACATGAGTTTGATACCCCTGTTCTACAGCTTCAGTCCTTTTACTGAATGATCCAAAAAGATGCATTTATTATAAAGTTCATTGAAGTAACCAGTCAACTGTTGCATCTTTTCAGGATCAACCTTCTCCAGTAATTTCAAATGGTTTTTTTCCCTAGGTCTGTTCCCTTACAATAGCACCCCACCACTGTGGGTGTAACAGAAGCTGGGGAAATGTGTATTATTTTCTCCATTGTCTGCTGAAGAAAATTGTAAACTTAATACATATAACCTTGCTTTTAACAATAGGGATGCCTTGTTATCTGTTTTCGGACACAATGGAAATTAACATCTCCCGATCTCTTTTTTCCTCTCTGCAAAAATCAGAATGCTCTGAAGATCAATTCCCAGCTGATCACTTTTGAAATTAATCTTAAGTCACCCATCTCTAATTCATTCCCCTTTTAGTGAAAGTATTAACCTGATTTTTCTCCTGCATTACCAATCAGAAAATAGCTGAATAACTATTTAAGGACTGCATCTCCTGGGTCTATCAAAAAGTTCTTCTGTTTCCATGGTGAATTTTATTTTGGGGTGTAGGCTGTGAGGAAGTTGTTCAGTTTTTCTTTCCCATGTGGCCAGATTATGAAGGTGTCATCTACGTATCTGAGCCAGAGTTTGGGTTTGTGATCATATTTTTCTAGAGCTTGTGTTTCAAAGTGTTCCATGTAGAGGTTTGCAGTGACAGGTGAGAGGAGTGATCCCATGGGTGCTCCTTCTGAACAACTTCCTCACACACCTCAACAGCCTATACCCCAAAATACAATTCACCATGGAAACAGAAGCTAAAATCAACTTCCCTTCCTAGATGTCTTAGTATACAAAAAAAACCAATGGCTCCGTAGGACACAGCATCTACCAGAAGAAAACACATACAAACCGCTATCTACACGCACTCTCACACCACCACCCAGCACAGATCAATTCTGTAGTTGAGACACTCATCTCCAGAACAAAATGCTTAGCTGACCAACACCTAAAAACTGAACCACACACTCTCACCAACATACTAACAGCCAATGGATTCCAAAGAAAGAAGATTACCCACCTAATCCAAAAACAAGCCGCAACCAAAATCCAAGACAGAGGACAAGAGAATGGCAAAGCCCTTCTCCCATATATAAAAGACACTACAGACAAAATCAGCAAGATGCTCCAAAAAAAACCCCCATTAAGACAGCATTCTGCACAAACAGAAAAATATCCACCATCCTAAGAAACCCTAAAGGCAAAATCGAGTTAGAAAACCAAGGAGTATATGAAATCCCATGCACTGCCTGCCCCACCACATACATTGGACAAACCAACAGAAGAATAAGTGCACGTATTGAAGAACACAAGAACTCAATCAAAAAAGAAGAACCGACCTCTTCCCTGGTCCAACACCTCAAAGCCAGAGGACATGAGATTGACTTTAAAAATATCAGAACTATCGGCAAAACTGAACACTTCAACAACAGAATAATCAGAGAAGC
This sequence comes from Pseudonaja textilis, assembly GCF_900518735.1. The sequence continues at coordinate 6,791,557 of NW_020769315.1, read as the reverse complement.
CATAGAGATAGAAAAACGGCCACACAGCATGAATAAATGAGATGATCCCTCCCGCCTACCAGCCATTTGGAAACCTGCCCTCATTAACAAACAAGTACCTAACATGAAGAATGACACCAGACCCACACCCATGAGGGCCACACAAGATGCTACCACCACACTTCCACATAGAAAGCAAACTCACACTCACACAGATGATGAGACACGACCACGGACCATCATCAGACTGATGATGGCAGATGAGATTCTGCCGAAACGTTGCTACAACTTTAAAAGCACAACTACGTGGGAACACTGAGAAGCACAGAGCTGAAGACAGAAGCCTGAAGATGATGAATGAGACTTCATCGAAATGTTGCCTAGATACTTCCAATCTTACACAGGAGAAAACCCGAATAACCAAAGATCCACATACTAATACCCGCGAGAACCTCAGAAAACAAATATATATATATATGTTTTCTTAAGTTTTTGCGGGTACTTATATGTATGGCATTCGGCTTTGCTCGGGTATTTTCCCACGTCATAGTAGTTGTGCTTTTAAAGTTGTAGTTTCAGAAAAAACCATTCTGGCACAGCAATAGGCTGCCCCAAATTTAAATCTGAAACCACTATAAAAGCCTGACTCACAGATGAACACTATACAGAAGCCTGATGATGGCAGATGAGATTCTGCTGAAACGTCGCTACAACTTTAAAAGCACAACTACTATGACATGGGAAAATACCCGAGCAAAGCCGAATGCCCGAGCAAAGCCGAATACCATAAAATCAATTTTGATTTTCTAAAAGTTCTGATAGGTAAGCATGTTAAATATGGGCTGCATGAATGCTAGAAGAGACTAAGACAATGTTCTTCACATTTGGAGCTAGTTCACCCTCTGTGATGCAAAAAAAGTGGGAAGAAATAACTCACTTTCATGAGATGTTGAGACAGATTTATTTAGAGCAGGGGTCGTGAACCTTTTGGACTTCTGAGACCACCAAACTCATAATTTTAGATTCCAGGGACCACTAACTGATTCTGTGGCTGTGGCCTAATTTGTGGGTGTGGCTTAGTGGTCATGTGACTGGCTGGGCATGGCTTGTATGCAAATATTATAAATATATATATAAATATTGGTTTTTTTTATTAAAAAAGAGCAACTTTTACCCCAAATCAGGCAAAGAAGGCAGATTGAGTTGCTTACAGAATCATTCAGTGATCTATCTGTCTGCCGTTGGCTAGCTCAGTCTCTCAAATTTGCTTGCCGTGAGTCTGCAGTGAATTTGCCTGCCAACAAACTTTCAGTCCTAAGGAAGATTTGACTGTGCTAAGCCGAAGATCTAAAGACTAGCTAGAAAGCAAGAAATCCAACCATTTCCTGCTTCCTAGCTAATCTAAATCTCCTGGCACAGCAGAACAGATGATGGTCGGAAAAAGGAAAAATAGCAATTTAGCAGGAAAGTTTACCGGGTAAGGAGTGAGTGGGCGGGGAGGTTTCCTGCGGGCCATGTGGGCAGCGCAGCCTTATGTTTCTGTGGAGCCTGGATTAATTGCTTTGAGGCGGTGCTCTAGTGGTGAAATTTCTCTATGGCCCACCAAAATTTTCTCACAGCCCACCATTGGGCCGTGGTCCACTGGTTGGTGACCAATGATTTAGAGTATTGGCGATGGTTCATTAGCCAAACAATTAGAGTAGTTGTTTGGCTACCTAGTCCATTTGGTTCATGCTCAAGCACTATCCAGAAGTGCATCACAGTGGTTGAACTAGCTCCACACTCCAAATGGCTAACAGCCTTCTGCAGCATCATCCATTGTCTCTCTCCCCGCCCCCCGAATCCACTGATGTTGCCTTGTGGTTGAGCATCACACTCAGTCAGATCTGGGACTAATTGGGTTCATATTTCTGCATGGAGCCCTGTTATTTTTCCTCCACTGAAAAAGTATCTATTTATGTAGTTGCATGTAACATGATTTTGATCTGCGAGGTTGGGAGAAGCAGAGTTCACCCTGTCACCCAATGCTAGGATTCGAACTAGCCAGAGCAAAGACCTTCTCTAATGTCTTTTAAGTCATTGTGCCTCTTGATAGGGACAGATAATTTGCTGACACAAAAAAAGAGTAAGGATATCTTCTCTGTAGTTGACATAAAGAAAATTGTGTAAGTTTTTTCACTATCCTGTTCATTCATCTGTGATTACATTAAACATTTTCAAATATGTGCCATTAGTGACACAGGTAATTTATAACTCTTAATTCCTGCTTTATTAATATATTAATTTCATAATTTTGTCAAAGTGCTAACAACACAATATATCATTTTACCCTTATGCTGGTTTATGAGTATAATAAAGAAGTGGTTTGATTTCCTTGTTTTACATTTGATTATATCTGTAAGATCCAACACTGCATTCTTAGAGGTTTTGTTGAACTCAGTGGCTTCTTATTTGCTGGAAAAGTTCTCACTACAAATGATCTTTTAATTGCCACTATTATTTTATTTTCCAGTCAATAGATTTTCCCAAATTGTACATTTTTCTACCAAGGAGAAACTAAAGAGAAGGAGTTTTGGTTCAGTCTTTTAAGGATAATTTAGCTATCATTTGTTTACATTTATTTAGTTTTTAAGTTAAAATTGAACTCTACCCCAATGCAGAGAAAATGTGTGAGCACAAATATGAAATATGCCAGATTAAACTAATTAAAGTTTTCAATTATTTTGCAGACAGTGTCAACCTGATCTCGGCTGAGTAATATTTTATGTAAAGTGACCTTTAAAGTTATATTGGAAGAGTCCAAGATGTGGTTAAGTCATTCATTTAATACTCATTAGAGAAAAAAAGAATGGATCACTTTGCGTGATAAAGGTCTTGTTAGATGTTGTAATAGAAGCAAACTGGGAAAGAATCTTATACCCATTCTTGAGAAAAGAAACATCTCCTTTTCTTTCCATTTGATTTTCTTTTTCCTTTTTCTTTAGTCAATACAAAACACTTGGCTCACTTTATTGCAAATCTTTTTTTCCCTTCAGTTGGCAGAAAACAATTCTAGATTGGGGCTTTATAATAATAGTATTGCAACTCTGTGAGTTTTATTATTCTCTCCCAACCCAGTAAACCCTAATGTTTTGATATGGTGAAGCTAAAGACTCCTGCCATTCTTCCATCAATGCTGTCCACATCTGTTCAGGTTGCCAAGATTTGGAAAAGCTGATCAAATTTCATTTGGGTCCCATTGAAATCAGTGTGAAAACTCTTAATCATGTCCGAATGTATATTTATTCCTTGCTTTCAATAAGACATAAATGGAGTTTGAAATCTGAAGCTACCACAATTTATTTTTATTTCTTGAACAATCATTACCATTTATTCCTATATTGGTATGATAGCATATTATATTCTTAATTTGGATTAAATTAAATCTTAAACAGGTTGTCCTAGACCACAGCTGTCAAACTCTTGGGGTGGATGTGTCACGTGGTGGCCAAGCCCATGCCCGGTATAGTGAAGGGGGAAAAAGTTCCGATACATCATGTGATGCAGCCGTGATGACATGAGTTTGACACTCCTGTCCTAGACAATAGAAGATTTCTGCAGCAAGAGTAGTCTGGTTTATATGGTAACTGCTGTCTAATTATGAAAGCTTCAATCCCAAAGTCACTAGGTTGGGAAAGACTGAGCTAGCTGGTAGATAGGAAAATTGTAAATGCCACATTCATACAATCCCAGTTTCTTCTCTTTTAATCAGTCCGAATATTGACAGAATATTTTGCTTATCTATTTCTGGCATATGTCTCTGAGCACAGCACATCCACACACAAACATAAAAAACAAATTCACTGTTGCTGTCATTCAACAAGATTGGGCTCCTCAGCTCAACATGCTGTGGTTTGAACAAGAGACGTTTCTGAGTGATAAATGGCAAGATGGGCTATAATTTAACTATGGTTATTCTTGCAGCTCTGGCAGATCAATTGTGGAAGCAGGTGTTTGAAAAACATTTAATGGAATTGCTTAAACAAAAGCATTTGCTTCCATTTCATGCAGTACTATATACCATCACTTTGCTTTTTAAAGTATTGTTGTTTTAGAAGTTTCTTGTACATCTAGTCTTACTGATACTAAGTCACTTTACAATATTTTATTTACTTTTCTTTTCTAGTAAAAAAATCACTGATGGAGAAAATAAATAGTTAAATCTATACAAGTTAATATTATAACTCCCAAATTACATTTCCACTAACAAAGTGATTGCAACCAACCTCATTTAAATGTCCAATGTTTCCAATAAACATAAAATATTTTTTTCAAAAGAATCTCATTTTAACATCATAGGAAATTAATATCTCATTAAGTAAAGCCACCTTCCACTGTTTTCCCAGGAAAAGATATCCAAGCTCATTTTTTTCAGAGGCTGCATAAATAACCTATATCAATTCTGTCAACTTCCTGTTAAAAAAGGGAAGGTTTTTGCTTTTGGAGTCATATAGTTATTTTCTATGTAACCTCCATTCATATTAGAACTTCAGAAACAACTACAGCAAAGAAAGAATGTTTGAATTGCATTATGACGTAGAAAATTTCTCATTTAAATACTGGAAATGTTTTTAAAATTAGATTATTATTATTATCCTGTAAATAATAATAATAATAATAATAACAACAACAACAATAACAATAATAATAATAATAATAATAATAATAATAATAATAATAATAATCTGGTGAGATTCACAACCTTTGGGGCTGTTTATTAGCTCAACAGCTTGAGTCCTAACCAATGACTTAGGAACTGTTAAGATAGCGTTGGAAGATGATGATGATGATGATGACCTCTTCTTCCTCACACTTTACCTACAAAAGTAGATTTAATCCCTATTATAAAACTGGGATTATCCCAAGAGACATATGAAAAGAGGGTCTGCTTGCACTTGCCAGTATACCTCAATAATAAAATGCAAAAACATGGAATTTAGGCAGTAAAGAAAAGACATTAAAAAAAAAACTTTCCCATTATCATAAGAAAGATAAATGTAAAGATATTATAGTGTTTCCTGCTCAAGCAGGGGATTGGACTGGAAGACCTCTGAAGTCCCTTCCAATTCTATTGTATTCTATGTTCTAATATCTTCTAACAGCAGAAAGCTCTAGGATATTAGTTTCCTAATAACAATAGTAATTGCATAAAAATGGCTAACATCTGAGAGATGCTGTGAATTGCGTTGGCCAATGGAAGGCAATGCTTTCCCTCATTCCTATATACCAACCATTTGATAATAAGGGGGTTATTAAATCTGCACGCCATGTTATGTAAAATAGGGTAGAACAACAAAAAATATTATTTTCAACTTGGAAGGTCCTTACCACAATATATACTGATTCAGTAGTACTGCATTTATCCTCTGTTAGCTTAAAAGGTAAGGCATTAAATTTTGTCAGGGTGAAAGACCTTCAGTGAGATATACTGAAGATATTGAGCTCTACATTAGTTTGCTCATGCCTTATAAAGATTAAATAATGTCTGCAAGATCATGTTATCTGAGTCTAGATCAATATGCCTTTTCCCAGGCTGAACAAAAGTTATCCAAGGAGGTCACAGAAATCAAAGATCTTTCTGTGAAGATCAATTTAGTCCAGAACCTGAACTGACATAGCCTCATATGAGCTCTTTAAGAAGAAAGTCCTGATTCCAATCTTTAAAAAGAGCTGGAAACAACCCAAGGTATCTGGAGACAAAATCTTTAAAAAAATCATCAGACTGTTTTGATAGGTCTTATATTTTTATGAGAGCAAATCTGGGAAGCATGGAGTAGAAGGATAATCATTTTGCTTTTAAGTATGGTAATGGCAGAAGGTCTACGATTACTGTATCTGCTTCTCACAAAATGTAAAATTGCATCTGTAGTCAAGTGGGCCTACAGATTGTTGGCCACATTCAAATGTTTCTTCCAGGCTATGGAGGATTGAGTTACGTTTTTCATAATCTAAACTCTGGAAGATATCAAAATCTAACTACAAAAATTGGGCAATAATTTAATTTCAGTTCTTTAATATGCTGATGATATCTGATGATGATGAACAACCAAGGGCATTAAACAGCTAGGTTTAATCTTGCAAACACTATGTAAAGTTAAGTAACACAAAATCAAACAAAATATTATTTACCCAAGAGATAAATGTATTTATTCCTCCCTGAATTCTTTTTTCAAAATAAGTGTGATGGAATGTGTACCTGCAGCAGAAAGAGGGAGGATTTTGCCAAATGCTTCCCATAAAGAGATCCAGATTCAAATGTTGTGCAGTACTGGACAGAAAAGAGGAAAGAGGTTCCAGGTAACCGCACTCTAGAATATGTCAGGATATGTCTAGTAGTTTCAAAGGTTTTAGCCTTTTTTGTCAAGTTTCTATCTATTAGGTATAATCAAATAAAGATTGGACTTAACTGAATTTCAGTCTCACCTCTGTACTTGGACCCTGACAATAAGGTAGTTTTCACAGTTTCTCATATTGATAACGATAGGTGAAATTCCCAGAGTTCCTATATATAGTTTTGCAACTGACTCTAGTCCATGTGATGATGGGACATAGACAAGAACCTCCCTGAACATCTCAATGACCAGTACAATCATTGTGAGAGAGTCATTCAGTGTCAAGGGACAGGCAATATTAACATTGTTTTATTCCCTTTAACCATCTGATGTTTTATTAAGCAAATGCTTCCTTGTTACCTGCAAACTCCTTTTCCATGTCAGTAATAATTAAGATGTTGTTTAGTTTGGCAATTGTCTTAATTGCTCAAAAGTTAACAGAACAGAACAAGCCTGTTATCCAATAAGGTGAGAACTGCTACCAGGGTTTAGGAGATCATCAATCTGCTTGATCTCCTTTGGAGATATTAGTATCAGGGATAAAACTATGGTACAGTTATCATTAAAAAGCAACAAATGGGAGTTAGGCTGAAGTCATAACTCTGGAAGGTGAAAAAGTAGGAAGAGATGAGATGACATGAGAAAAAACTTATCTTACCTGGGAACCAGTTACTTATAGCAATGGGTTATATAACAGCTATATAACAACCAAGTATTTTCCACTTTCCAAACAATTTCCATCATGAAACATTAATTCAGATATTTACATGGAGTCAATGCTGCATGCAAATTAATAACATCAAATAACAAACATTTATTCTTATTACAGATATATAAAAACAGAATTAGTTTATCGTTTCTTTCCTTTCTTATTAATTGCCCTATTAGGAGTGCCAATCGATGTACATAATGTAAAATTAAAAACACAGAGGATTTTAAAAAAATCAATTCATGTCATGTTGTGCATGGTTTATTATCCACTTTTTATTTAATAGTGTTAAAATGTAGATAAACAACCTTGAATATTAATTGCACTTCTGTAAACTGATATTAACTTGTATGATTTTCATTCTCTTAACTTTGATCTCCCTTTTCAAAATAAAGAAAATGATCAGACAGGCTTTGGATATTGTATATGTAGTGCCAATTGAATTAAATTACATAAAGCCTCTTTTCTTTTCTTTTCTTTTCTTTTCTTTTCTCTTTTCTTTTCTTTTCTTTTCTTTTCCCTTCCCTTCCCTTCCCTTCCCTTCCCTTCCCTTCCCTTTCCTTTCCTTCCCTCCCCTCCCCTCCCCTCCCCTCCCCTCCTCTCCTCTCCTCTCCTTTCCTTTCCTTTCCTTTCCTTTTTGGTGCAACTAGAGTCCATGGATAGAAATCTTGTAGTATGCTAGATGTTGCTGAATTTCAATTCTCATTATTTTCATCTAGCATGAAATTGAAGTCTAGCAACATCAGGAAAGGACTGATTTCCTCCTTTTGCAGTTGTCTGTTCAATCACTTTTTACTCCTGGAGAGTTGACATGTGGCAAATTATCCTCCCACCCATTGCACAAGATGCTATTATAGAACAAGGGAAAGAAATAGCATTCTTACCTGGAAGACCTCTTGCTGATTCAGAACTATAGACACATTTTCTGTAAACCATGATAATCTTCATCTTTTCCATATAATAAATGAATTAATCCTTTTTACCATCTCTAGGGATGTGGGCATTGTTGCAAAAGCTATAAGGTAAGGTTTACTGCCAATGTTAGAGGGTCAGGGTTCAATCTGTCTAAATCCATCCAGGATTGTCTAAATATACCCATTTATATTCATAGTCTCTAATAACAATAGATGCTTACTGCTAACATACGTTATCCACATATCTTTTTTTCAAATACAAATTTTGCTTATTTTAAATATACTGTATAGGTTTCTGTCCTGTAGAATTTTAAAATACCAATTCTCTTGATGAAATATCTCTTTTGAACAAACCTGCTAAGGTCATAAAGAACTTCACCAGGGCATTTCCCTTGGACCAAGTTTTCACTGACCTACTCTTTGAACTGCTCACTATTAACTATTAATTAATTAATTAATATCACATGATGAACAAAAAAAGCAGCTTCTGGGAACACACAGAGTAGGCGTGGATGCCACGTTTCTCAACCTAGTCTGTTAATTGAAGTGTTACAGCAGAATGCACTTCCTTCATGGTATTAAGGAGACACATTTCATGCATCCCTGGTTACTACTTATTATCAGTGCTTGCATTAAATATTCAGTAGCCCTCCATCTCTCTCCCCCTCTCTGGATATGTGTCAAATTTTGATTGGTAAGACTAAAAAAACTGACAGAATTTGATGGCAGAAGACTGCAACAGATAGAATGTTAGAAGATGGCATAATACGGAGAGGCAGAGAAGTTGAGGTAAATTCACATACATAAGTAATGTATATGCATACATACACAGAAGTCTAGAATTGTCCACTCCTTATTTTAATGGAGCCAAAAAGTTGCTAATTGTGGGAAACAGTTTATCTCATCTTGACTAATAAGGCCCCCTGTATTTCTTATCTTAATATCCTCTTATTCATAATTCTTCACAGTGAGCTAGCACTAAACAGTTCAATAATCCTGTCAGCTCCACTAAATAGACCAGATGAGGAATTCAACTCTACAAGAAGGCTAACACTATTTAGTTTTTTAAAAAAATATTTTTTTTTATTTTAAACAACAAACATAAACAAACACCAAACATACATTAAATAAAATCTTCTTTCCATTATACAGTGTGTCAGTTGGTACATATCTCTTGGGCACAATATCAACAGTCATTCCATCCTATTTTGAATTACAATTCATATCAAATATAGCTACTATCCGTTTAATATATTATTGTCAAATCATTATCAAAACTGTTATTTCCAATTTATCTCATTTTTCGAGCAGGATTCAACTATTATAAAGCCCAATTTATAACATCATTAAGGCTAATACTATTTTCATTAACATTGGCTATTTGTAATAACAGCAATATTTGCAAGTCTGTGCTATATCTCCTATGTCTTCTTATGTTCCAGAGAAATCAGGGAAGTGCCTGTCTGAGTCTCTTCCAAATCTTATGTGTCTTTTGTGGACTTAAATTATATTTTATCTCTCATTTCTCTTGGATGCCATGCTTGAGGGGCTGTTTTGTGGTGGTGGTGAGCTTTGGCAATGGTTATGCTGAATGTGATGTATTGTGATATTAATAACTACTATATTATTATGTTTATGTTGAATTAAGTTTCAGTAGTGGTTTTAATGTTGTTAATTCTGTTGTTTTTTATTCATATATATATTTATATTCTTCCTGTTTTTACTCAAAGTCATATATCTGAAGTCAGCAGCTACATAAATTCCATAAATAGATATTTTTCTTAAAAAGTAAAATGTCTACACTGCTTCATCTCATTTCCCTTGAAGTCCTGCTCATGTTTTTCCTATGGAATTCATAGTGTGCAAGGAAACTGAAAGAAGTGAAGCCATCTTTGGTAGTGCTGAGTGCAGTACATCCAGGATTAACCAACTATGTCGGTGTCAGGCTACAGAACTTTTTCCCATTCAATTAACAAGAATGAACTTCTGAAAACCAAATGTATCAAAAGGAATCCTTTATTAAGATGAGACAATTCATGTCAGATTTTAAAGCAGCGTCTAAGGTCCCTCAGGCACACAGGGGTAGATAAGGGAGTTTAGAACCCCTCCCCTTATCTCAATGTGTATTTAATGAAACAAAAGCCTGTATGTTAAATTCCCCCTGCCCCTTTTGTAAGGAACGATCTTTTTCACAATTTCTCAGGGCATATCTCAGTGTGGAATTTTTATGGTCTTCTCATCTCCTGGCTGTGCCTCTCAGAGGTGATAGGTTCTGGCCATCTGGGTTTTCTCCCTCCATTGTATCATGTGTAGGTTATACAAATTTGATATAATATTAAATATATCCAAGTTACATCAAGAAAGGATTTCTTTATCGGTCTCCCCCACCCCTTTTCTTCTTCCACTGAAGAAATGACAGATGCATGGATCTGACTGTGAGAGATGGCCGTACTATAGACCACTAAAGATTTGCTAAAGTTCTTCAGTTTGGCTGATTAAGTCATTCATTGGAGATAGGTGGTCATTTGAATTTAATAAATAAATAAATAACTACAGAGATTCCAAATTTTGCCAACCTAGAAATCCTTAACCCAGCACAAGAAAAGAAGACAAAGGAGATTGGTCTCAAATGTCTTGTAGCAGCAACTTGGGTTGTGGGGGGGGGAGGGGGAGGAGAGACTACAGGACTTCAAGTGCTGTAACTGGGTTGGAGCATCACAACACAAGTCACACCCTTTTTCTATGTAGGTTGCAATGTTGCAAGAGTGTCTAAAAAGAGTGGAACATCTGTGTTGTTTTCTTTAGGCACACAAATCTCATCTATATCACTCTATAGGCCTAAAAGTTGAATTTCTATCTTCCCCTCCTTAGCTTTGTAAAGAAGACATCATAGCTAAAATAATAATGGGAGAGGCCGAGGTGGAAAAATACTAGCAGGCAAAGCAGATAATACCAAGACCTTACAATTGCTAAGAGTGGGAAAATTGAAGAAAGAAACGGAGGGGCTAATTCTGGCTGCACAAGACCATGCCTTAAGAAAAAATGCATATAAAGCCAAAATTGAAAAGAGAGAAACAGATAGCAAATGCCATCTCTGCAAAGAAGCTGAAGAAACAATGGACCACTTAATTAGTAGCTGTGAGAAAATTGTACAAACTGACTACACACAATAGCATGACAAAATAGCAGTAATGGTGCCGTGAAAGATCTGCAAGAAAAACAAATTGCCTACAAGGTAGATTTTCTGTGAAAAATGTTTTGGGAAAGCAGCATGCACCCACAGCATCAATTTATTCCAAGTGGGATATAATTTGAGTAGTTAACAAAACTATACGAAACACAAAGAACAGATATTTCTGTTACATATCTTTTGATCAGGGTGATTTTCCCAGCGATTTTCAGTAAGAGAGAGAGAAATAAAGAGAGAATAGCCAAATATCACACATAGTAGCACCCACCAATTCTTAAGCTAGCAAAAAAAAATATGAACGTAATATTTGCTCTCCTTTGTTTTTACACTGAAAATGACATTGGTGACAAGTGGTGTCTTTTTTTTATTTAATGTGGGATGAGTTAAGGACATGATTGGTGGTACCTCAAGCTTCATTTTCCCTCCTGCCAAGTGTCATCTACTGGTTGGAAAGGAACCACTAATCATTCTTCCTAACATAGGGTGGAATGGAATTGTACAATGTAGTGGGTGATTGCAACAGTGTGTTTAATTTCCTGTCAAATGCCCCATGTTTGCAGCTTGTCATGTTATTTCTGAACATGGCTCTAATGTTCCACTAAATTAGGCACTAAACTAGTATCTGCAAAGAGTACAATTTATAAGTCACAGCCATGAGGAATGGTATTGGCTGAAACATAAAGGAATGAATAATAGTGAGAGGTACACCTTTGTCCAGTGCTGGCAGCAAGTCCAAGTCCTTCCTCATGACCAGAAGCATCTGGAAGTACACAAAAAGCCATAGAGTCAGAATGGGGTTGGTGAAATAGAACTCTACTCCTTCTACTCTAAGTCATAAAAAGAATTGGTCATATGAAGACTCTTACTGGCAGAAATAGCAGAAAACTGTAATGCACCCCATGGTGGTAGAATGAACAACACACAGTTGGCTGAATATGGCTCTCCTTCTCACATTAAATCAACCTTCTGTGCAGCATTAAATCCATGTTTGTAAGGAGCCCACAAAAGACCAGATAAACATTTTGGAAATATCCCTTTGGCCAGTGGAAGTTTCAACAGAGGCCAGGTATTTGGTTTCTCCTGCAAGGTGTTTGTTTCTCATGCCAAAGGATCCTGAAGGGTAGATCCCAACAATTGGGGGGAAGAGAGCTGTGTGCCCAGATAAAAATAGGAGTTGGGCAATTCCAGCCATTGATTTAATTACACCATTGATGAAGCATAGCCAATCATGTCAATGGCACAGTGCGTGTCAGAAAAAGCAGGAAAACACTACTGTATAAATTAAATATGACTTCTGTGGATGATGGAAAGGCAACATCACGAGGACATATTTGTTCCATAATAGGGAGAGATAAGAAATAGCTTATAGAGAGGGATACAGTTTTGAATGCCATCAGCATGTTTATATATCAGTGTTCTGACATTCTCAGTTTAATCTGATATCTGCAGTTTTTTTAAATTCAGGTTTTAATTCAAAATTAGTGCCTATTCATAATATTTCACTGCAGTCATGTGTAAAGCAACTCCAAATTCACAAATAAATCCCCCCCAAATCACAAGATTTCCTGGAAATAAATATAAGCAAACACTAGGCAGTTCATTTTAATATGGATGCTTCTTCCGTCTGTAGTTTCTTTGGATTGTGCTGATCATGCTGCCAGTTTTCCTTTTTCAACAGAAGTGCATAATCGTAGGCAGAAATTATATACCATAAAATTGGAGAACAGTTTTATTAACATATGGGTTAATGAATAAAGATATTTCTTTCTTGAATAAAAAATAGGGTTAATGTAAAAATCACATTTCATGATGTTTTACAATGTAATGAAAGAAACTCAATAAAAATATACAAAAAAAAAAACCAGATTTCCAATTTTATGATTCTCTTCATTTATATTGAATATTATAATGAGTGAAAATTCTAAATCTACCTAAATCTACACAAAGAAGAAGGATACAATGTATTCTCCAAAGCACCCAAGAGCAAGACAAGAAGTAACAGATGGAGATTATCAAAGAGAAATCTAACATAGAACCAGGGAGAAATTTCCCGACAGTGAAAACTGTTAATCAGTGGGACAGCTTGCCTCCAGAAGTTGGGGGTAGCAGAAGTTTCACTGGGGTTTTTAAAATAGAGATTGAGCAACCATTTTTAGAGAATGGTATAAGGTCTTCGGTTTGGGCAGGGAATTGGATTAGAAGACTTCCAAGGTCCCTTCCAACTATCTATTTTCTATTCTGTATACCTAACATCTCTTCTAGAAGTATCTTCTTCTGAACTTTTGATTTCCAGTTAGGAATAAAATGTGCACTTTGTCGAGGTGAAACTTCTTTACCCTCCTAGTGAAGAATTTTCCATTCTGAATGGAAGAAGTCTTCTGAGCATCGGACAGTCTTTCACATCAAGCAGCTATCTAGCCTTGAATCTGGCATGAATAGCAGCTATCTAGCAGCTATCTAGCTTTTATTCCTGCATGAATAGAATAAACTTCACATCTTACTTGCCACATTGTATACAATGATCCTTCTCTTTTGGAAATAATTACTTAGGCACAGTGTAGTAATTGTGAGGACCTTTATTTGTGAAGAAGTCAAAAGAAAGAAACGTTCAGATAGAGCAAGAGAACCAGAGCCAAATTCCATCAAAATGCTATTTTGTATTACTTTTTAGCTATAGAGCAGCACTGTAGTGTAGAGGAGAGGTGCATCATTGTGTATAGTACATATTTAGGAATATAAAGTTTTCTAGAACATGCCTGTTGTGTCCCTTCTTTTAGGATATGAAGGACAGCATAGAATCATGAAGAGAAGCCAGAGCTGGAAGGAGGAGCTTTCCTAGTCAATGGCATTCAGCTCAGGCCAGCAGGGTGGATATAAAGTGGAATGGCAGCAGCATACTGTTAATGGCTTCATTATCTGTCATGAATAAGAAGGCCACTGATGAAGTGATGAAATGTAGCGATACACCATAGTCACAGGGCACTAAATATCTTTTTTATCATGGCAATGAGGGAAAGGTCAGTAGGAAAACTGTAAATGGATCCTGGCATTTGCATAATATGACTAAGGGCCAACACTGAAGATACATGACTGCATCTGTCCAGAATAAATATCTCTTTATAGGCAAGATAATGAAAAACAAAAAGCAATCAGAGTATCTATATAGAATTATGAAAGCAGTTGTACTAGATGTAATACTTGGCCAACTATTTGGATTAAAAAATTAAGCAAGATTGGTCTATGGAGTTCCTGATACTCTGAGTTTAGTGACCTTTTGGTTGGCCTGCTGGTACTTGAATGGGAGGTTGGACTGCTAATACATAATGTCTCCTGCTGTCAATCTCAACTCGAAGGAGGCTATAGCTTTACTATAAGATAGCAAGGCAACAGATTGGAAAGAACTATGATAAGAAATGTAGGGACTTCTGAGAAATAATTCTAGCCTTCAAATTGTGGAAGAGCTAAAGAACAATACTTGGATGTTTGAATATTACTAGATTGATCTGGGATTATACTGCAGAGGAATTGCAAATTGCATTAAAAATATAATTGCAAAGATAAAAACAAAAACAAACTAAAAGCAGAAAAGGTTTAGGAAATAAAAATAGTCAGAAAAATAGAAAAGAAATAATAGCAAAGAAAAATAAAAAATATAAATAATTTTTCCCCTTTATTACAAGTATAAACAAGTTTAGTAACATCACCTTCTCTTAAAATACAAGAAATGCTTTCTACTTATATCCCATCTCTTATCTATAAACAAATCTTTAAAGTCTTGTTGTTTCAAGCCTGATCAGCAAATGTCCATTAAGAGTTAATGTCCATTAAGAGTTTGTCTCTTTTCAGAAAATTTATTCAAAGTTGTAACAAGCCTCTTTTTTAAACCCAATATAAAAAAAAATTTCAGGTCAGTCTCTTAATTTATTGTTTGTATATCCCAGTGGTGGGATTCAAAATGTTTTACTACTGGTTCTGTGGGCATGGCTTGATGGGCGTGGCAGGGGAAGGTTACTGTAAAATCTCCATCAGAAGTGGTATTTGCCGGTTCTCCAAACTATTCAAAATTCCACTACCGGTTCTCCAGAACTGGTCAGAACCTGCTGAATACCACCTCTGGTATATCTCTTTTAATTATTAAGACATCAGCCAGTTTCTTTTATATGTACAATGTAGCATCTTCTTTCATTTCATTCTTGTAGGCTGCCATTAAAAAAAACCCACTTTCTGATTAGTCTCAACCTTGTCAAGTAAAACTTGTTCCTCTTTTTTAAAACCTAATCTATGTATAGAAGCAGACACTCTTAAATGTATCTGTTGGGTCCATTGTACAAAAACATCCTTCAATGTGTCCAATGTTAAAATATTACAAATTCTAATCTTTAATTCCATCTGGTTTCCTCTAGCGTCCAACCTTTAAAGTCTCAACCTATCAGTTGTTAAAATAAAATTCAAAACAAAAGCATTTTCCCATAGAAACCATATAATTAACTCCAAAGTCTAATTTCTAATCCATCAGGACCTTAAGTCCACATGTAACTTTCCAAAAAAAGGTTCTAATTATCCTTTTGATGTTTATTCTAAAACATTGTGCCATAAAAACTGTAGATCGAAAGGTTTGTAATAGCTGAAAAGCAGTTACCAAGAAATTTCAAAAGTAATTAGAAAAGGTGGTATGCAAACCAGTGACATTATGAAAGCACTGATCATTGTTTGTGTTAAATGGCTACTCTGGAATTTCTGAGTAGCCGCCCTGGGAATACATTGTCCCTGGGAAGCAACTATTAGGAGCACTCAAATCGTCTTCTTGTCTGGAGGTGAATTACAAAGCACTGGTCTACTCACTGTCTTCAGTTTGCTATTTATTGCATGGAAGTCAGTACCCTTCCAGTTCTGAAGGAATTGAAGTTACTTTGGCAACTCTGAGAAAAAATCCATCTCTGTTCATTTAATGCACAGAAACTTCTGTGTCATTTTGCCAAATGGTAGGATAGTCCCAAAGAGACAGCTTCATTCAACTTTTTGGAACAACTGGGAAAGTAAATCCCCAAAGAGCAAAATATGTATGATGGTTTTATGTGGCACAATTGGCCAAGGGGGCATTCTGTGTCAGATGGAAATTAACAGTTTTACTGATTTGCAGAATGGTCCCATCATTCTCATTTCATTTTTATAGCATGAAATGTAAATAAATTCACATTCATTTTATAATTCCACGTTAGCTTGAAAAAATGAAAGATACCTTACACTTTATCAAATACACCACTTAGCACAACATATGGACAGATTCAAAAGATGGTGTGATGACTCAGTGGTTAAAGACACTGAGCTTGTCAGATGGAAAACTGACAGACTGGGTTCAAGACCCAAAGGCCACACAACAGGGTGAGCTCCCATTCTTGCCTCAGCTCCTGCCTTCCTAGCAGTTGAAAAGCATGCAAAATGTGAGTAGATTAATAGGTACACTTTGGTGGGAAGGTAACAGCATTCCAGCATCTTAGGTGTATAGCATACTGGCCACATGACCAGAGAAAATATCTTTGGAGAACATTGGCTTCTTTGGTCAAGAAACAGAGATGATCACCGCCCCTTAGAGTTGGACATGATTGCATAGAGAATCCTTTTCCTTTTGTAGACAGATTCAATAATATAAGTGAAGGGGAACTTTATGTATGGGACTCAACTCACAATGTTTACAAAAACTGGATATTTAAGTTGGTAATAAGAAAATTGTAAAATTAATTTACAAAGAGGGAAATAACTCAACATACAACCCACCACCATCAGCCAATGACAAGTGTAATCATTTGGATTTCAATAAAATATATTTATTATCTCTAATTAGTTCATTTATTCATTGCCAGATGCATAAAAAGTTCCTTAATTTTAAAGTAAAATTGTATTCATTGAAATTCAAAGGAAACTGAGCAGGAAACATTATCTGACTTATTTGTCTCATAATTAATACAGTTACTCATTGTGAAGCACAGTTACAGCTCCATTATTTTTTTAAAATAAAAAGTAACACATTGACTTTTAATACATTAGCCTATTACAGGAAAAATATCTATTTTCAGGTCTCAGTGTATAAAAGATACTGTAGCTTACATGTCTACATTTTCCCCCATTTAAATAATTTTTGCTCAATCTATTCATGAATAGAAAATAGTAAGATTTCACAATCCTTAATCTGAAAATCATTACAAAATCCTTATTGCCCAAGGACAAATCTTTGGTGTTAGGCTTTAGGATACAAGGTTGATATTTAATAAGGATAGCTGGTTTTTTTCTACCTCTACCTTCAATGTTGCATTTGTGTTTGGATTCAAGTGTGTGTGTGTATGTGTATCTACACTGCTCAAAAAAATAAAGGGAACACTTAAACAACACAATGTAACTCCAAGTCAATCACACTTCTGTGAAATCAAACTATCCACGTAGGTAGCAACACTGATTGACAATCAACTTCACATGCTGTTGTGCAAATGGAATAGACAACAGGTGGAAAGCATAGGCAGTTAGCAAGACATCCCCAATAAAGGAGTGGTTCTGCAGGTGGTGACCACAGACCAATTCTCAGTTCCTATGGTTTCTGGCTGAAGGTTTGGTCACTTTTGAATGCTGGCGGTGCTTTCACTCTAGTGGTAGCATGAGACAGAGTCTACAACCCACACAAGTGGCTCAGGTAGTGCAGCTCATCCAGGATGGCACATCAATGCGAGCTGTGGCAAGAAGGTTTGCTGTGTTTGTCAGCTTAGCGTCCAGATCATGGAGACGCTACCAGGAGACAGGCCAGTACATCAGGAGACATGAAGGAGGCTATAGGAGGGCAACAACCCAGCATCAGGACCGCTACGTACACCTTTGTGCAAGGAGGGACAGGAGGAGCACTGCCAGAGCTCTGCAAAATGACCTCAAGCGGGCCACAAATGTGTATGTGGCTGCTCAAATGGTCAGAAACAGACTCCATGAGGGTGGTATGAGGGCCTGACGTCCACAGGTGGGGATTGTGCTTACAGCCCAGCACCGTGCAGGACATTTGGCATTTTCCAGGAAACACCAAGATTGGCAAATTCACCACTGGCGCTCTGTGCTCTTCACAGATGGAAGCAGGTTCACACTGAGCACGTGACAGACGTGACAAGGTCTGGAGATGCCATGAAGAATGTTTTGCTGCCTGCAACATCCTCCAGCACGACTGGTTTGGCAGTGGGTCAGTAAAGGTGTGGGGTGGCATTTCTTTAGGGGGCCACACAGCTCTCTATGTGCTCACCAGAGGAAGCCTGACTGCCATGAGGTACCAAGATGAGATCCTCAGACCCTTTGTGAGATCATATGCTGGTGCAGTTGGCCCTGGGTTCCTCCTAATGTACGACAATGCTAGACCTCATGTGGCTGGAGTATGTCAGCAGTTCCTGAAAGAGGAAGGCATTGATGCTATGGACTGGCCTGCCCATTCCCCAGACCTGAATCCAATTGAACATATCTGGGACATCATGTCTTGCTCCATCCACCAACGCCACATTGCACCACAGACTGTCCAGGAGTTGGGGGATGCTTTAGTCCAGGTGTGGGAGGAGATCCCTCAGGAGACCATCCGCCACCTCATCAGGAGCATGCCCAGGCATTGTAGGCACGTGGAAGCCACACACATTACTGAGCCTCATTTTGACTTGTTTTAAGGACATTACACCAAAGTTGGATTAGCCTGTAGTGTTTTTTTCCACTTTAATTTTGAGTGTAACTCCAAATCCAGACCTCCATGGGTTGCTAAATTTGATTTCCATTTGTAATTTGTGTGTCAACACATTCAACTATATAATGAACAAAGTATTTAATGAGAATATTTCATTCATTCAGATCTAGGATGTCTTATTTTTGTGTTCCCTTTATTTTTTTGAGCAGTGTATATACATACAAGAAATGATCTTACTTTTGCTTGGCTCCATCTGTTTGACTTTTGTTCATTTATTAAAGGTTTGAAGAAACATGACCAATATCTTCAATGATTCTCCAAACAATCTTGGATCACGTGCAATCTGCCCTCCCAGTTTTTGGATAGAATATTTGGAAAATATAGCCAGACCTCCTTTTATTCCTTTCCAAATAACACAGAAGTCAGAGAGGAATTTGTGGATATAGCCTAGTGTTCCTGATACTGAATGTCTGTCAGAACATTGCTCTGCCAATGTGTTTCCTATCTGTCAGATTCTCAAGTCATGTTAAAACACTTACATTAGCAGTACTGACATCTCTCAGATGGGTCTTTGCTCATCTTTTTTTGTCAGAAATGTTTGCCTAAAGCAACCTCTCATTGTATGGAGAAGCTCCTAGGTTGCCTTTCTCTGCTGGATGAGAACTTCTAAAACCTTTGAAGGGCTGTGGTCTCTCAAAACATAGATAATTTTGGGGTAGATGAGCTACTGTTCTAATTAATTAAAAACCACTTTCATACATCAATGGTTCCTCTCAAGTCAAAAATAGAAATTTCAATGTCTGTTTATTATTTGATGGCTTAAAAAGGGCCTCAAGAAAGAAGATCCAGTTCCTCATTTTTGTATGTACAGACTTTCTACACTCAGACTATAGAACAGTTTTGGAATAAAAAGATGGATTTAAAGCAGAAAAGATATCATATTGTCCCAATTTTGGATTACAGAAATACAAGATTAAAATGTTGCTTTCATTGTTGTAAAAATGATAAGGCTGTGACCAGGAATTATATGTATTTCTTGTCTGTTTCATTTTCAAACACCATTAAAAAAAGGAAAGCAAAAAACAAGCAAAAGAAAACTGACACACATTTGTTTGTGTATCCTTATTACGTGTTCACATACATCCATAAGCGTTTAACCCAAATGTAACCATTTTCAAAAAACATTCCCCTAACGTGCACACTTTTTATTTGAAATGTCTCTAATAGATGGATTTTGTAAGTGTGTGTTTTGATCTGAGAATTGTATCAGAATATTTACGGAGGAGTAAAAAAATAAATCTGATAGATATTGGAATGCTGCTTCATTTAAGTCATTGAGAATTGCAAACTCACTTAGGTAATATTAAAGTATAATGCAGTTGAATTTATCTCCTCTTCCTGATTATGACCCACTGAGTTTCTCTGCAGAATTGCTATGGAACACCATGCTGCTGGGTTTCTGTATCCTCCATAGTTATCAATAAAATCAGACAGCATAGATAGCTCTCTAGAGTGTAACCATTCCATGTTGAATCAGATGATGGAGACGTTCACTTCCCTCATCTCTCAGTCTATAGACATCTTCAATGTTGGCCTAAAAAGACATCTAAGGATAAGTTTCCACCTATGTGCAGAGAATTCATTAGTACTGTGTGCTATATTATATAGTTTTAGCTATTAAGTCTATTACAACATCTCCTACCTAGTATTTCTGCACAGTTTGTTGAGGCTGTTTTAATAATGTACTTTTCCCCTAGTACTTCAGACATATGTTGGGTATATAAGCTTCATTCCCTCCTGCCTGTCACCAGTATATTTTATTTAATGCAGTTGAGCTGAAAAAATTAATATACCTCCTAATATAAAGCAGACTTTGCTTTGTGATCTTAAAAGACCACAAGGAGGATGTTGTGTAAATTTATAAGCTACAGAAACAGTTTAATGCGAAACAGTTGAGCAATTTCCTGTACAATGGCACAATTTCCGCCACATGCAGACTTTTCTGAGCATACATTAGAGTGAATAGGAGTTTAGGAGAGCCAAATTGTGCCAGAATATTTTTTTAAAATCTGATCTTTTTCTTACCCTATTTTTATTTTGTTTTGTATACTTGCTATATTGAATCTATAGAAATATAGATATAAAATTCTCTTCTCACCTTATTGGGTGGTCTGTGTCTTCCTCAGGAAAAGCCAAGGGAAATAATCAAAACCATTAAAAAGTGAAAGAATATTTTGGACATATGATGCAACACCCGGAAAAACACAGTATACTTCACTTAATCATCTAGGGAAAGATTGGAGGCAAATGAGTTCAGGTAGTTGATAAAAATAGATTACCAACATGATCGCCAACATCCAATGATGGATATGGCACAAGAAGTATCTTCCTCAATCTTGGGTCTTCTTTCAGAAGCTTGAGAGTTGAGGATCCTGTGCAGGATCTTAGCTGCTCCTAGCACTGCACTCCTCTGGACAGAGAGCTCTGATGTTGTCTTGGGATCTGTTGGAGACGCTCTTTTAGCTTGTCAGAACCCTGAGTGCTCTTATCACCACTGGGACACTTTGACTTTTACTTTCCACATCCTCTCCTGTTCTTCCTTCAGACCCAGGTACTACTACAATAAATATATTAATTGGAACCTCTAATATTCTTGAATGCCTATTAACTGTTTCAGTTAATTGGGAGAAGCCCCACAGAACCCAAAATCTGCTGCCCTGCTAGCAGAATAGAGCCTTCCTTGCCATCTTGGGTCCTGTTATTGCTCTCCCAAACCTATTCCAGAAAGTTGGGAATATTTTCATAGTGTACTTGGGACCCATCTGTGTAGTGGAATTGTAGTGTGGAGGGAGAGAGGAGAATTATGATTGTAGATTTGCTTGCATAATACTGAGGTACAGTTGCTTCAAGTCAAGCTTGATTCCTGTTGAATGTGTCTAAGTAGTTTTATGAAAGTGATTTGCCATTGGCTTTTTTTCTGAGACGTCGTTTCAACTTTTCAAACTTATCTCCAGTCCTAGACTTCCAAGGGGTTTCTCATCCAAGTTCTAATCAGAACTGATTCTGCTTAACTCTTAAAACCAGCCAAAGCCAACTAGGTGCTCCTATTTTCCAAAGCATCTTGGAATGTTGAGCTTGTTAATGGGTGCATCTTCCACATAGACACTTTTTGGGCAGAGCGGAGGAGAGATATCTATACAATTCTTCTGATTAGCATTTTGAAAATCAGTGATGTCATTGCTAAGACACCATACATGAAAAAATTGAAATCCAAATCCTAACATAGGTATAATTTGAATTTAAAAAGATTCCTCCCTCCCACAAATACCTAGGAAATAAACAGTTTCAGGCATAATACGGTTCTTCCCCTTCTGCAATGGCCTTTTACCCCCTAATGAAAAGTAGACCATCTTACCATCACTATGCTTTCATTTTCGTGATAATTGGATGGTAATACGTATTATTACAAACTAAAATAAAAATAATGTTGTTAAAAATTCATATCAATCAATCATAAAAATGAACTCACTCCCACTCTTCATGATCCCATGAAGAGACTATTCATAAGGCAATTAATACACTATTCATTAATCTTCCAGCATGCAAAATAATTTTCAGAATTCACAATGAGATATTTTTACATTAATTGTTGCTAATCTGGATGTTTTTTCAAGTATAGGAAAGATGTATTTCATTGAAAAGAAGGAGCATGGCCATACACAAGAACATAGATTCTTAGGTAATATATTACAATATGAGGTGTTGTATGGATTTTTAAATTATCTTATGTTCTGGAATTGGTATACAGATGTGAAAAATAGAGTTTGATTATCATATTGGGGCACATGTCTGATTATTTTTCATCATAGTACTTAATAACAGTTTATTAATTACCTATGGTATTTAGTATGAAAATTCCATTAATGCTGCATCGTTGATGTGCTTAATGTTTCTTGAAGTATCTGAGCAAATCAGTCTTCCAAATCAGGACCATTGTATGTTGTTGGCTCTCAGCATCTCTAAATCTGAGACAATCTTTGGGGGACTCCGTACATATATCTATGACACCTGGAGTGCAGTGAATAAATCCAGATGAAGATAGCTTTCTCTAATCGATTAGTATAGCTACTGTTCTGAAGCTGATATGCTATGGATTTATCTCATCTGATTAGCAGATTTGGTGATAAATGTTTTACATAATTTGGGACCAATATGCAACAGTTCCTTTTTTCATCTTATTTTTAATAGAAGTTATTTTAGTTATTTTATTTTAGAAGTTGTTTGGTGGAAGTTTAGTTATTTTAGCTATTTTTAGAGAGAAGTTATTCTAGTTTATATAGAAGTTATTTTATATTAGCTATTAGTTATTTGGCTCTTTTAGCTATTATTAGCTATTTTTAAAGAGAAGTTATTCGATTTTCTAGGTTATTTTATTTTATCTTATCTATTTTAGCTATTCTTTTCATTTTTAATTTAATTCATTCTTAAAACAAGCTTAAACCCTACACCTATAGCTATTTCAAGATCTTCTTGGCATATAATTTATTGTTTTATATTATGTACTTTTATCTGGAGAAATCAACAAGGTTGAGCAAAAGCAATACAAAATAAAAGCAGTGCAAAATAAGAGTTATCCTGAAGCTGTAAACTAATGGAGGACCCAAAACTTCTTGTCTACCTCTCTTAAGGATATGAAAGAAATAGGCCTTAAATTGATGACCCTGAAGATTCCATATAATGATAAGATCTTAATTTTAGGATTCTAAGGTTATTTGATTTAAAAACAATAATCATGATAACTGATAACTTTTTCAAACTTAAAAACATCATTCAATATATAGATTTTGGGGGGTGATATTTTGCAGATTTAAAAATATACATATCAGCCATGCTCCTAGATCCACTCCTTTACAATGGAACAGAGACCCCAAAATCCTGTCTGGGCTTGAATATTTCCTCATTGAGGAATCAACATAATGATTATATATTTAACATATGGAGACGTTTATATAATTCTTCTGTACTACACTGCATTTAAGACCAGCATTTTTTGTAGCTCAGAACAATGAACTCCATGTTTTATAATTTCTAAATATAACTGTAAAATGGAATACATTTATATACACAGAAATACACACATGCATAAACATGGAGAGAAAGAGAAAGAAAAAGTGATGGAAGCTTTAGTTGATTAGGGTTTATTACATATAGTCATTTTAGGATCATTTTTTAAAAAAGATAACTTTTTATACATTGCCATTCATTTTTCACTAAAAGGAAAGACACACAATTCATCTTCTCGAAGCTTATTTTATTTATAATTTTATTTTGGAGTTTTATATCCTGTTCTTCAGCTTCAGTTTATGAGATAGCTTAGATTTTGAGAGACTACAGTACAACGCAACCTTCTATAAAGCAGATTGATGAACAGTTAATAAAAATATAATGTAACAAAAATGCCACAAATTGTGGGCATAGTAAAAAATAATTCTAACAGATAACAGATAATCAGAGTTGAAAGGGACCTTGTAGGTCATCTAGTCCAACCCCCTGCCGAAGCAGGAGACCCTACACCTTTTCTGACAAATGGCAGTCCAATCTCTTCTTGAAATTCTCAAGTGATGGCGCTCCCACAACTTCTGAGGGCAAGCTGTTCCATGGGTTGATTGTTCTCACTGTCAGAAAGTTTCTCCTCATTTCCAAGTTAAATCTCTCCTTGTTCCATTTCCATCCATTATTCCTTGTCTGGCCTACAGGTGCTTTAGAAAATAGCTTGACTCCTTCCTCCCTGTGGCAGCCCCTCAAATATTGGAAGACTGCTATCATGTCTCCCCTGGTCCTTCTCTTTACTAGACTAGCCAAGGCCAGTTCCTGCAACCATTCGTTGTATGTTTTAGCCTCCAGTCTCCTAATCATCCTGGTTGCTCTTCTCTGTACTTTTTCTAGAGTCTCACCATCTTTTTCATAATGTGGTGAACAAAACTGGATGCAATAATCTAGGTGTGGTCTTACTAAGGCTTTATAGAGTATTAGTACTTCTCTTGATCTTGATTGTATCCCTCTGTTAATACAACTTAGGATTGTGTTAGCTTTTTTGGCTGCTGCTGCACACTGCTGGCTCATATTTAGCTGGTTGTCCACTAAGACTCCAAGATCCCTCTCACAGTTACTGCTATTGAGCCTGGTTTCACCCAGTCTATATGTGTACTTTGGATTTTTCTTGCCTAAGTGTACAACTTTACTTTTCTCTACATTGAATTTCATTTTGTTAGATATGGCTCAGTGTTCTAGTCTGTCAAGATCCATCTGGATCTTGAGCCTATCTTCTTGGGTGTTAGCTATTCCTGCCAGCTTAGTATCATCTGCAAATTTGGTAAGTTCCCCTTCTATTCTCTCATCTAAGTCGTTAATGAAGATATTGAAGAGTACTGGGCCTAAGACAGAACCTTGTGGCACCCCATTGCTTACTTCCCCCCATGTAGATTTAGACCCATTAAGGACTACTCGTTGAGTATGGTTTGCCAGCCAGTTGCGAGTCCATCTAGTGGTGGTGCTAATCTATTCCACTTTTTTCTAACTTACTAAGAAGTAGGTTGTGATCTACTTTGTCAAATGCCTTGCTGAAATCTAAATATATGATGTCCACAGTATTTTGCTGGTCTACTAATTTAGTCACTGTGTTGAAGAATGAAATAAGATTGGTTTGGCATGATCTGTTCTTAACAAACCCGTGCTGACTGTTAGTTATTACTTTACTTGTTTCTAGATGTTGGCAGATCTGTCTTTTTAAATTATATTTTCCAGTATTTTCCCGGGTATTGATGTTAGGATGATTGGTCTATAGTTTCCTAGGTCTTTTTTTCCCTTTTTTGAAGATGGGAACCCCATCAGCTCTTTTCCAGTCCTCTGGTAGTTCCCCGGTGCTCCAGGATTTTTGAAAGATATGGTGCAGTGGTTCTCTGCTGCCTCCTGGTGGTGAAGGGAAGCACTCTATGTACATAAGAAGAAAACATAGTAACAAAGTCTTTATGTATAAGTTTTGAGTACAAGTAATTGCAAAATGGATCAGAATCATCACCCTGCAGCTTACCATTAGAACCTCCTTTATGCAAGCATTGGCAACACCTAATGAAAGGATACTTCTTCATAAATATTCAAGCTCTATGTTCATCTAACTAGACATCCTTCTCCAGCCTTCAGATGTGTCCAGGCTACAGCAGTTTCCAAATCCAATCTTTCTTATCTATCCCCTCCAGATGGCCCAGGTTGCTGATTTTCTGGAAACTAAAGTTCCACTTGGAACTCTGAAGAGGGCAATATCGAGAAGGGTGATCTACTCTGTCAATCTCAGGCAGAGCTATTATTTAGAATCTATGACATGATTTTTTTCCTGATTGGAGATGCCAGGGATTGTTTCTTAGAACCATGTGCACATGAAGTTATAATTCTTCTCATCATTTTCAACTCTTTATTACTCATGTACTAATTAGACAAAATTGCTATATATGAATTTTATTTATAACATGACCTGCTCATGGAGAAATAACACTGTCAGAAATAACTTAAAAGAAAGAAAGAAAGCATGAGTAATAGCATTTGCATGTGATAAAAATGACATGTAAAATGACATGTATAGAAATTCTAAATTATGTTCATATTAAAAGCAGAAATAGAAATCTAAGTCATGTTCTATCCACTGGTGGAATATTTAAATAGTTGAGTGTGAATTAGCCAAGATCCAGTTGAAAAGTAATGTTGAATCCTGAAAGTGCAAAGCAAATTAAAAATTGGATATTTGAAGGCAATATTCTGTTTGTGGTAATTTGAGATTCCATTTAATTGTAGGCACAGTCATTGGCAAGGGGGTATGCAGTGGGAGGGCAAATCAGAACACATTTGTGATGTCACAAATGCTATGATTTTTGTACATTGTTGCGATGCAGTGACAACCTAGTGGCATCTGTATGATGACAATGCCATCTGCCTGTTAACATTTTGACACTGTAATATAATAATGTAGAGTGTAAGACAGAACAAGGTATAATTGGAAACAGAAAGAAAATAGGATTTTATTTAAGTGAAGAGAATGGCAGTGAAATTAAAAGTAATAAAAAGGGAGAGTGAAAGTGCTAAGGAACTGAAGAGAGTTTATATCAGGCCAGAGTCCTGCAGAATTGGGGTAGACTGCCAATACTGAAAAATAAATAATAACAAGGTCTATAATATAGAAACACATATTGAGTTAAAGAAGGATGAAAGTAGGTCTAGCACTTAGACTTATATCCCACTTGACAGTGCTTTACAGCTCTTTCTAAGCGGTTTACAAAGTCAGCATATTGCCACCAACAATCTGGGTCTTCATTTTACCAACCCTGGAAGGATGGAAGGCTGAGTCAACCTTGAGCCAGTAAGAATTGAACTGCTGGAGGTCAGCAGAATTAGCCTGCAATTAGAATTCTACTAGTGTGCAAT
Source organism: Pseudonaja textilis (assembly GCF_900518735.1). The sequence goes on along the minus strand of NW_020769315.1, from coordinate 6,764,229 downwards.
ACTGCATTCTAACCACTGCACTACCACGGCTCTTAAAAGTAAAAGAGTATGTTAGAGGAAGCTAAGAGGACCATATAATGCAGATCACATGAAATAAAATCAGCAGAATAAATCTGCTGTTTTCATTCTTTCTGAATAAATTCTAGCAGAAGATTGGCAGGTTCTGAAAGGCAAAGTTTGTGAAATGAGAAAAATTATTGACTGGCATGTCACTATCATTTCACCCCTTCAGCTCTGTCCCTATATGGAAGGGAAGGGATAACAATGCAAAGCAGGAAGTCATTGAATCGCCACATCACTTTTGAAACTTTCTGGAATGACTCAAAGGGACATAATTTGAATGATGACTTGGATCAAGTTTGAAGATTGCATCAAAAGGGTAACTTGACTGAATCTATTTCAGAATCATATTATCCTTTAAATTCTCTCTTTTAATTCCTGTTGCCATCCCTTTTAAAATAAACCAATATTGTTTTTTGTTTTGCTTTTTAAGGTTTCAGTTGACACCAAGGTTTGGGTAGGTTTGAAATTACATCTAATAATACCATTTGCAAGGAGAACAAAAGCTGAAATAGAATGTGTTTAATGAATGGTCTGGTACTAAATAGTATGCATGAATTACACAATGACATATCTTTCTATCTATCAGAGGCATCGTCATGTTTATGCTTTTTCATACATAGATGATTAATAATTACTGTTTTTATCTCTTCTCTTTTTTATTGATTTCTTGTAGGAACAAGTATTGTCTTGCCCTTTGCTCTAGTTTTATAGTCAGCTTTAGCTTTTGTTATGTCTTCTGAATCTGGATAAATTGCTGCCCTTCTTTCTCTGGATAAAGTTCTCAGTACAAACTTCTATCTAAAATTAATTATATGCCTGACTGAAAGATAAAGGTAAATATTTTCCCTATCTGGTCAGATCTGACTTTAGAGGGTAATACTCATCTTCATTGCCTAGCCAAGGGAGGAAGTACTGGCCAAAGACATGGTCATGTGGCTAGCATGACTATGAAACACTGTTACCTTCCCCATTGAAATGGTACCTATTTATTTACTCACATTAGCATGCTTTCAAATCGTTAGGTCGGCAGGAGCTGAGTCAAGTAACGGGAACTTACCCCATTGCACTGGCAGCTGAATTTCAAAGCTGACACGCACAGTGTTTGGGTCTCAAACTGCTGACCTTCTGGTTGACAGCCTAGCATCTTAACTGACTGACTTGATTATATATAATTCTCTATGCAGAAAGAGGAGAAGTAAAAAAAAGCTGAATTCATCATGGTTTTCATGATCTTCTTGTCATTTTCTCAAAAGGATGGCATGTGTTTTATTTTATGGAGGAATATCCTTTATTTCAAGGGCTAGTCAGTCCAAATCTAGTTTTAAGGTCAAGTCCTCTAGAAAATCAAGAGCTTTGAAAATATTAACAGCATCAAACATAAACATCTGGGTAGACATACAGCTCCCTAACCCTGTGGTGCAACATATTCATGTAAACCTCTATTCCTAGTATGGGAACAAAAACAATAATTCCTAGTTTCTTTTATATGATCCATACTTTGATTTTAATCCTTGAGTCTCCTCCCAAACCATGGAGATAGAGCTAAATTTTCTAATAAGTATTTGCCTTTCAAACCCCATACAACAATATTTTAAATGTATCTGTCCAGTGCAGGAAAATCATGAAGTCCAGGAAGTTGGAAAGGATACATAGGTTTATTGCAAGCTTATGCTTTCTATAAGAATCTGAACTACTAATGGTGAAAGCAAATAGGCGGCAAATAAAAGCCAATAAAATTCAAGGTGCTCTGGACTTAAATCTCTATACTTGCTTCTTCATTTTATAGTTACAGTTTAGAAAAAAAAAAGATTTTTAACTAATTGAACAATTTTATTTAATATTTGCCTCCCTATACCTAGTACTTTTCAGCTGTGTCGAATTACAGTTCCTATTATCCTCAGCCAGTCTGATTGGGCAATCAAAGTTGTGGTCCTGCATATCTGGAAGGCATCAGATTGGGAAAAGTCACTTTATATGTGACAATACATTATGTGAAGATGCAACATTTTAACACCCCCCCCCCCCCCCTGCCCACAGAGATTGCAAATTTCTTTGCAAGGAAAGAGATAAGAATGACAAGGAAGACCATTCTTCTACATTTTAATATCATCATGTTCACAAATATGATTCACTGACAAGAGCTATATTTGGCTTCTCTGGAAGAACAAAGAGATTTTGTTTTTCTGCCCACAAGGGAAAGTGCATAATATTCTGATTCCACATCCTTTCCCCACTAATAATTATCCCCTCGCAGGTTTCACATAAGCTTAGAAGTCTGATGAAAGGGATTGCTCCTTTCCAAGTGGCTGATTCATCTCTCAGGAGGGAGCTCCACACAATGGGAGACAGAGACAGATGCTTTTCTCCCCCCCCCCCACATGCGAGTGGTTGGTTTACATGTACCCTGTGCACATGTTGTAAAATTGTAAGCTGTCCTGAAAGTGATTCTGTGCAGAGTTTTCCATAGCTTGATATTCTACTTTTGAGGGTAAAGAAAGCCAGCCATTTTCTACTTAAGCCTGCAAGTCTATTCTATCCCAACTCATATGTCATTCATTCATTCATTCATTCATTCATTGTTTACCAGAAATACATATCTTGCTTTAGTGCTATTTTGGTTTTAAATCAGCTGGCAAACGTATGAATGTTTGTTAACCAATCAGGGAGATAGGTGGCACATATATTTTAAGCAATTAAGTAAGCAATTTTGGGCATGGAGCTAGCTGGGTGACCTTGGACCAATCATTCTCTCTCAACCCTAGGAAGCAGGCAAGAACAAGCTTGGTAAGTAAACATCAGGGATTTGTCCAGGTTATCTCTCAGAATTGGACGTGTTTGAACTGGAAAAAAAAGGGATATTCCTTTTTTCCTATCCAAATAATTCTTTTTGTAAATAATTGATCAAATAAGTAACACAAAGAGACAAGGAAACTGCTGTCCTCCTAGTGTAATGACAGTGATATATCTGGCTTTCTTGGCTTTGCATTTTTTTTGAAAATAATTTTTGACCAACCAACCAATAATAATTTCTGATCAAGAGGCCAAGTTTTCTTCATTAAATAGTTCTTTCCACTAATACCTGACTTGTGTCCATGAAAGTTGCCAGACTTGGATGGAGAAGACAAAATGATGTGGGTATAACAAGAAATTAAAAACATCAAAATCACTAGTTTTAAGAAAGTTGGAAGAAATGCAAAAATACATTAATTTTACTTTGTATAGTCTTGTATTTGTTCCCAGCAAAATTATTTCAAACACCATATGTGATTACTTTTCAATGAATATGTGAAAATCTATACTTATTTTTCACATATTTTTTTCCTTATTTATTTTTACAATGACTGAGCAGTATAAATGGGAGTAATTTCAGTAATATATGCCCTTTGGTATGAATTTCCCCAAATGTATGCATTTTTGCACATATTTTGTTTCTATGAGAACACGCATTGCATAATTTTAAAAAGTGTGAAAACCCAATGATAACTGCTTTCCATATTAGTTGGTGAACTACACATTAGTTTGATTCCTGCTAAAATATGAACAGAATGCATTTCTCCCTGACCCTAGCTAGGAGTAATTTGAGAGGCATCACTTTTAGTGATGACATATTAGTTTCATTCCTTACTTGCCTGTGGCTGTCAGTATGTTTGAAGCAATCCCAAACCTTGCAGATCTGTTTGCCAGAGGTAGATATGGGTTTAATGTGCACAGCCTAACAACCCCACTTTTAAACTATCTTTAAATCTCTCTTTAAAACAAATGCCCGAGGCATCAGCATATGTGCTCGATGCACCCATTTATTTTTATGAGTTGAGTATATATAAACATATTAATAAAGGAGAATATTTGTAGCTCAGGCTTGACATGAGGGGTCCTTCGTGCTGTCTGAGCTTACTTGTTTTCTTGCAGATTTTACATTACCCAAGCCAGATAATAGTCCTAGCACTGATTATATTACCTAGTTGGGTAACAAAACATCTGCAAGAAAACAAACAAGAGAGTCTCTCTTGTTTGTTTTCTTGCAGATGTTTTGTTACCCAACTAGGTAATATAATCAGTGTTAGGACTATTACCTGGTTTGGGTAATGAAAAATCTGCAAGAAAACAAACAAGAGAGTACCAAGGGCCCCTCATGTAAAACATATATTTTGAGGAAACATTTCTATGTGCTGGTTACATTAAAGGACAGGTCAATATGATGGAAATCATGGGAGATACTAAGAAAAATATGAAAGAAGAAAAAATATCTGTTATACTTTATACTTATCAACTATTTCAATAATATATTCATTACTATACCATGCTCGACATGACCATAATTCCTGATAAACACTCAAATTCGAAAGCTTTCTTATATAGTTCAACATTTAATTAACACTTTAACTTTTAAGGAGTGTCCCATAAATCTATTTATATGCATTACTCCCCCCCCCAAAGATGCCAGATAATTACATGACCATATAAAATGGTCAGTTGAATCAGGGGTGCAATTCAACAGGTGTAACAACTGATTTGGTGACTGCGCACTTAGCTTAACGCATGCACACCAAACGTGCACTTTGTGTGCATGCAGCATTTGAAAAACGCTGCTTTTTCAGGTCTAAAACTTACCTTCTGCTGCAGTCCTGGTGAGTAAATCAGCTAAGGCACAGCAATCCACTGCACCAAACAGATGAGCTGAAAACCCCAGAAATAAAAGATAGAATAGGGCAGGGGTGGATGAGGCCAAATCGTCATAATTACCAGTTCACCCAAACCCGGCTGAACCGATAGAATCCCACCCCTGAATTGAACCCACACATTTTTTACACCATCCCACAGCAAATTTGATATCCAGTTTTTCAAATACATTCTTTCATGAGTTCAATATATCCTAAGTGCAATTTTTGGCTGAACCAACTTTTATCTCAGATTTATTTTAACATTTTTAAGGACACAATTTCATTGATAAGGTTTTTTCACAGATTCTAGTTCTTTAGTCCATATTTGAAGTATCAAATGTTATGTCTACTTCAAAAATATTCTTGAAGTTTTGAAAAAGGCATGTTATAGATTTTATTTATGTAGAAAAAGATACTACTATAATTTTTTTTTTTGGGGGGGGGGGAGTGAAACTTACATGGTACCAAATCTAGACCCCATAGTGAATAATCAGACTGGGAAATCCAACTTTGGAATTACCTCTTCTGATGGCTTATGAGGTATGTAGTCTAGCAGTATCATATTGCAACGTAAGTCCCCTTTTCTGTTTCCAGATTCTATTTAATTATTTTTTCAAAGTTTTGGATGTTGCATGTAGCATTGTATGTTCATAGTGATAACAGATTCAAGGAAATCCATTTGTATAAAAAGATCTGCATTCTCCAAACCTGTGACTATAAGTTTTCTCTCAACAGTTTATTGATTGATGCATTTATTGATTTGCAGATGTAGCTTTGCAATGACATTCTATGGACAAATGCTTCTTGTCAGACTCAATTATCATCTTATGTTTCATTGGTTGTTATGATACTATGAGAGAATTGCTCATCTTTTTTCTTACAGTGTAACAACAATTACTACTAAATGACAATGCTTGAAGTTTTTACCTCTATAAAAACTTTTTGATACCAAAGATAATCTATGTCTCAGGTGACCCACACGTCCTCATGAATTGCCAACACTGACAATTTTCTTTGAGTGTTCCATCAATTGTCTTTAAATAGTTCATCAACCTTTCTTATGTGAAATGTGTTAGTTGACATCAGTTTGCCCAATTCATTCTTGGTCACACAAATCAGATATTCCCAGTTTACTATCTATCTATCTATCTATCTATCTATCATCTATCTATCTATCTATCTATCTATCTATCTATCTATCTATCTATCTATCACTAAGAGCTGCGGTGGCATAGGGTTAAAATGCAGTACTGCAGGCTACTTCTGCTGACTGCCAGCTGACTGCAATTTGGCAGTTTGAATCTCACCAGGCTCAAGGTTAACTCAGCCTTCCATCCTTCCAAGGTCAGTAAAATGAGGACCCAGTTGTTGGGGGCAATATGCTGATTCTGTAAACTGCTTAGAGAAGTCTGTAAAGCACTGTGAAGCGGTATATAAGTGCTATTGCTATATCTACCTATCTACCTACCTACCTATCTATCATCTGTTTATCTACCTATCTATCTATCATCTGTCTATCTACATTATCTATCTATCTATCTAGTCCAGGGATATACAGTACTCACATGCACACATTGCCACCATAAATCTGCATTTGGTGAGGTGAATTTCAATTAGAAGGACATATTCGGCCATCAAAAATTCAACAGTGCAATCCTTAAAATGCACTAAGGACTATTCATGCACAATTCCATTTCATGTAGATTAGCGATTACAGCCTTTTCTCACAGGAATTTTTGACAACTGAAGTGAAAGACCAGATACTAAAGAACACATCAGAGCTTCTAGTGCATCAGTCCTGCCACATGTTATAAGCCGTTTAACATTGGAAACATTACTTTTCATTCAACCCTCATAATATGAACATATATTTTTATTCAGAAATAAATCTCACTCTGTTCAATGAACTTTACTGCTTTACATATATATTTCAGATTCAATCTCAGTTAATTTTAACTATGCACGCTAAAGGGCAATACAATAAACTCCTTTTGAAATATGTATTTCAATAACATATTTTAATATTAATTGTTTAGCAACATGCAATGTTTCCCAGGTGCTGGATCATTACCCATGATCAAGTGTTTTCTCAGGGCTCAGTTTGATTCACTGGAAAAATAAATACACAAATAATATTACTGTGATTTGTTCATTAAAAGAGAATATTGCAACGAAGCTCTGGACAAACCTGAGCCTTTGATGTAAATGAGGAACATGATTTATTAAAACTCTGATTTTCTTTGGGATTAAAAACCTATCTAATTGCCCATAATTTGTAACTGAGCACTGAATGAATTTGGTTTGAGGCATTACAAATGTTATCACTTAATTTAATAAATCTGATATTATAATGCCTTGCTGCAATGCAGAGTCTAAGACAAATTACAATATTTCACAATTATTTGGTGTGATATTTCTCACTCTTTCTGACTTTTCTTTCTGATTATATTGTTTTCATCTTCTTTGGTGGATTGTGAGCCACCCAAAGTCACTTAGCGTCAGGTGGCACCAAATCATATCCATGGATGAAGGAACAAATGAAGGAACAAACAAACAATCTGACACTTTAACAGTTCTTAGGTACTTAGCATTCCAGTTAGAATGAAAGATTTTTGAGCCTCACTGATACCTTTAAAAGAGATTATTTCCTTTTTCATTTTGTTTCTGAACTTCATTTTCTTATCTTTTGAAGAATAACTGGCTAGACAAAAATAATAGTTCTTTTCTAACTATCAGGATGATATACCAAATGCTTATTTCCACACAACCCAGTTGACTTACTCTGCTACTATTAATGGTCAAGCACCATCAGTAGCAGCAAGTACCTCTTTTATAGAAAACTCTCTGCCCCTTCACACTTTCCAATCTGAAAAAGTCCAATGCAAGGGAGCTATCCTTTTTGACTGAACTGAAATATGGGAAGCTGCAGTCCTTTTGAGAGACGTTTTAACTGTGAAACCTTGTAAATAAAGAAGTGAGAAAGTATCCCTGACATTATGTTCTCCTCTGAAAGCAGGGTCATAAGATCACCCAAAGGACTGCTATGAGGAGTACTTGAGGAATATACTAGATAAATTCACTCATATTTGCTCTGAGATGCACTCCAACTTTCCATGTTCTTTTTAACAGATTATCAGAGTTGAAAGGGACCTTGTATTGTAGGTCTAGTCCAACCCCCCACCCAAGCAGGAGACCCTACACCATTTCTGACAAATGGCAATCCAATCTCTACTTGAAAGCTTCCAGTGATGAAGCTCCCACAACTTCCGAAGGCAACCTGTTCCATTGGTTGATTGTTCTCACTGTCAGAAAATTTCTCCTTATTTCTAGGTTAAATCTCTCCTTGATCAGAACCCCTCCTCTCTGTGACAATCCCACAACTGCTATCATGTCTCCTCTGGTCCTTCTCTTCACTAGACTAGCCATGGCCAGTTCCTATAACTGTTCTTCATATGTTTTAGACTCCAGTCCCCTAATCATCTTGGTTGCTCTTCTCTGCACTTTTTCTGATGAGTAGGCTAAGGCATGACCTGCTATAGTAATCTGGAGGTTGGAGGTTGGAGGTTCAGAAAATAGACAGAGCTTTTGGAATTATGAATATCATACGGATGAATATTTTTAGAACCACATCCAACCTAGTTGGTTAAGGACCCTTGGAGAGTGATAAGTGGCTGAATATATTTACAAGATTCCAGGGTGGTTCAATCTATGTTTAAGGAGACAGTGATGTAGCCCCTCAGGAAGCTATAACTGGATTTGTGATGTTGGACAATTTCTGAGCCTTTTCCAACCTTTACTTTCTAGGAAATGTTGTTGAGAAGATTATCTGGTGTCAGTATCTGAGGAGGAAATGCATTATCTGGATCTCTTCCAGGCAGATTAGAGGCCTGGGCACACTTATCTCTTGCAGGACAAAAATAAAGTGGTTAATTTAGTGTGATGCTCCCTTATCACTTGGTGGCTTTTCATATTATTGTATACTTCTGGATTCAGTTCTCTGGAAATTGTGGGGGTCTGTCTGGGGAAGACCAGGCTCAGAATCAACCATAACAAAACCAAGTAGCTTCATATTTTGGAGATAGTTGGATCCCAAAATTTTCCACCCTTAGTTCTAGATAGAGTTGTACTACTGTAGGCAAACTCAATGCTCAATTTGTGGGTTCCCCTAGATTCACAGCTCTTCTTGAAAGTGGCAAGTGGCAGCCATAGTTCTGAGAGTTTTTGAACAAATCCACCTTGTGCCAACTCATGTATTGGGATGCCTTACTTGAGTTACTTCTCATCTACTTTACTACAATGCACTTTACATGAGACTACCTTGGAATTCCCATATGCAATTGTTATTTTGTGAGCTGCACTGGTTGTTTGAGGACTTCTGTGTGCAATAATCACTGGTTATTACCTATAAAGCTGGGTTATTCATGGTGGGTTTTTTGGAGCATTATCTATCCCCAAGTACCTTGGCTCTGACAAGATTGGCATGCTGAGGGTCCCATCAGTTAAACAGTGTCATCTGGTTGGACTCAGGAAACATGTTTTCTTTGTTACTATATGTACTCAATGGAACAACATTCCCCTAGAGATATGGATGCCCAAAACTCAGCCTATCTCCTTAAAGGCTCTGAAAAATTAGATTCCTCTGTGGCATTCAGAAGGTTTTATAAGCCCATTTTGATTAGTTGTTTAAATTGCTTTTGGCCCAATATGTTTTATTCTATTCTATTCCTTTGCTAATTTTAATTGCATACACTTATCTGAGTCACATGTTTTTTCCCCAGAATATTTTTATTTTATTTTTTACAACAAATCCATCTTTCAGTTATACAGTGTGTTGACTTGGTACATATATCTTGTGCATATATTTATATTTTGTATACATTTCTTACTATGATTACATTCATATTAAAAACTACTCGACCTTATATATCTTATCATTATAACATTTAATTTTTTTATTTTATTTTCCAACCATTTATAAAATAAATCCCATATAATATTCTGCTTCTTTTTATTTAATTGCCAATGCTAATCTATTCATTTCTGCATATTCCAATATTTTCATAATCACCTCTTTCTCTATCAGAATCTTTTCATTTTTTCAATTTTGAGGAAATATAATTCTAGCTCTGTTAATATATGTATGATTAAATATGTTTTTTCTTTACTATAGTTTTTGGGTAAAATCCCCAATAAAAATGTCTCAGGTTTTAAGTCTAAATGTCTGAGTCACATGTTGAGTGGCCAAATATATACAGTAAATTGAAATAATAAATCCATAATAAACATGTTTTTCATTACACAGAATGAAATTTTGTATGAAAAATAAAACCAACACAAAGCTTATCTGTTTCTGTTGTTCATCAGTAAAATATACTAAATGTGGGGAATTTATCTTAAAATCAGAAAATAGGCACTGGGAAAATGATCCATATGAGGAAGGAAAGAGAGCTTAATAAGAAACATAAACGAACATATGCTAGGATATTTTCACACCTGTATTTTCTTCCAGGCAGGGAAACTCTAGTCACAGCAGAAGTGTGAATGCCATTGTCCAGGGGTAATCTGGCACATAATCTTTAACAATTTGCACATCATTATTGAGGTGAGAATTTATTCTCCTTCCTTGCCTTTCTGAATTCCACAAGGACAAGAAGGTTGATATTGTATTTTTCAGTCTTTGTGGGTTACAGAATACTCTCAGCTGTGGATGCTATTAGTATGGCAAGTCTAAAAAAGGTACATTGATTTATTTATTTAATGGATTTATAGCCTGCATTTACAGGCCTGAAAAGAGTACTCTAGGAAGCTAAACAAAACAGAGCAAGACAGACAGACAGACATGTCAAAAAGAATCCAAACACAAAATTACAAACATGGCAATTCCCATAGTATCAATCAGCAATAAAAATAATAAATGGAATTGTTCAAAAATTAACCTCAAGAGATGCAACCTGATTTCGTTTATCATAACAGTGAGTATGGGTGCTAATTTTCAGATGAGATGAGATGAGATGAGATGACAGAGGATCCCACAGAGAGATCTTTGTAATCTAGAGCATCTTTAGAAATATTTATTCTGCAAACCATAAGCTCTAGACAGGCTCATTACTGTGAATCTAAATATTTCAGAGCAATTTTTAAAACAATTTATAACCCAAGGACCTTGATCCTTTATTTGTTTAAATGTGGAGCAGTAGTACAATCAATTTTCTCATCTTACTTTCCATGAGATTACTTAATTATATTTTCTCCAAAGCAAATGTATATGGTACATTTCAAATGGACCTGGGGTGTTCTGAACAATTTTATCAGAAAGATTTACAACAAGGAAAAATGTATCCAGATATTACTCAAGTGACATTTTTGTCATTTAACTTTCAGCACTATGGGAAGAGTGAAAAAAAATCTCAATTTTAGCTGATGAAAGTCTTTGTGCTGGGTGAAGAACATCTTATACACATTTGAACATTAATATATACAGGTAAGTCAATGCACATGGGTAGCAACTAGCTTTCTGTTCTTTTTTATACACTCATAAATTGTTTGCATTAGAGTGGACGAAGTAGCTTTTACAGTTATTGACGTAGAACTTGTTGAGTGAGCAATAGGGAGAACAAACAAGGGAATTTTATGTGAGGAGGGGGTGAGGAAGTTGTGGAGGGAAAGGGAGAAGGGATTGGAGGGAGAAGGGATTGGAGGGAGAAGAGTGTGGTAAAGCCAGATTGGTGGAAATTGCTGGCTGATTGTTGCTGACTGTTTATTGTGCTACTCATTGTCCACTGTCCCTTCTTCTGAGCTGGTTGAGGCAGTTTCAGGACCTTATATGGAAGCCAGGGTCCTGGAAACCAGGTTGACTGATAAAGCAAACAGGGGATTGTGACAGAAGGCATATGTGTGAGACATTTCAAGCTACACGGACAGTAAAAGAAGCTTTGAGATGATCCTTTCTGTTAGAAAGCAAAATTAAGATATTTGATGAGAGGGTTTCTATAAGCAACACACCAGGGAAGTTGAAATGTTCCTGAATAGAAATGAAATTTCTTGTAGGCCAGAGAAAGTAATGCCTGAGAATATAAAAAGGAAGACAAGAGGGAGGGTTTAATTGAGGGAAGCAAAAGGATCAGGCATGAGATTTAGTGTATCTGGGACAAGGAGAAGGTAAGCTTATTTGGTAATCATGGTTCTTTTAACATATTTCAGCTTCATTTATAATTTTGTCTAAAGTTAGTTGAAAAGTAGTATTTTGTGGGAATATTAAGCCTTACAAAGCAATGCAGATTCTATTTCTAGCTTAACGTGTGAATCTATACAAAACCCTTTCTAATATTGACTTAGCAAAGAAGCTTATTTGGTAATCATGGTTCTTTTAACATATTTCAGCTTCATTTATAATTTTGTCTACAGTTTCTCAAAGACAAATATCACAGCTTTGCACTTGGCTCTCACCTCTACAGACAATATTCACCTTTCTTTGAGATGCTGAAAGTAGTTGAATAACATGATGTTATGCAGTTATTAATACAAAATCATTTAAAAAAATGCATAACACACTCTGTTGATTTGTATCCAAAGCAACTAGGAATCTTAAAGATCTAAGATATTCAGGGCTTATCCCTTTATTCTGCTATATTCCATATCTCTGGCTCAATTACTGGGGGAAAGGGTTACACAATGGCAAAATTGAATCTTTGAACACCCTCACATTAGTCTGGTAGCAATTTCATGTCCAGATTAATGAATCCTGAAAGGAAATTGCTGTAAATTAAACTCAAAAGCTGAGATATCAGTGAATCAAAACCACTGTCTCATGCAGCTTTCATAGTGATTGAATTATCCAGCAGGGGAATTTGGAAAGAGAAGAATCTACATGACTATAGGAAATAGGATATATTTTACTCCTGCATTGCTCAGCTGTGTGCAGTTATTGCCAAATGTGTAGCTTCTTTGCTAAAGGAGACCTCCCTAAATTGAGCCAATTTAGAAACAAAGAAGAAAATTTCATGGGAAGCTTTTTGTATAATTGGAAACTCAATCACAGACTCATCTCCTGCTCATTTACAAATTGGTCAGTCCATACTTATATCCAGCTAGCCTGCAGAAACACAGATATGAATCTGGTCAGTAATATTCTGAAAACGAGGGATGAACAACGAAGTCATTTTGTTTTATTTGTATTTTTCCTTTACATCTTTTGAAATCCAGTCTCCTAAACGAAGTAAAGTATACATGTGAATTTTAAAAAAATACACTTTTCTGAAATTTATAGCATAGCTTTTTTTTAAAAAAAAGTACTGAAATGCATCTAAAGAAAACGTCCACACAAAAATGTTTGTATTAGAGCAACATAATGACATAAATGCATTGGATTAGGAAATAATTACTTACTCTTCCTAGAGCAAACGTTTATACAGATTTTTGGCAACTTGGAAACAAGTGTATTTGTTTCCAAGTGTATTATAAGAAATGTGCAGGAAAATATGTGTATCATATCGGGAAGGAGATTTGTGGAACTTGTAAACGGATGCAGAGACAAAAGAATTGGCCTTGTGCAACATGAAAAAGTGAATGTATATGAATGCTTCAGATTTGACTATCCCTGGAGATCAAGGAAGGCTATTGTTTCATTATAGCCAGACATTACTTCATCAGTGCCAGACATGTTTTAAAGGGCCCAATGATGAAAACCATAAAAGCCTTCAGGAAAAGGTTTTCCCAAAATATATTTCCCTGTTCCTTTCCTTAAACAACTGATAAAGTTTCAGTGCTTTTTATTTTCTATTAGACACTGGGGACATGCACAAATTTCTGTCAAATCCTGAATCCAAAGGCATAGGGCAGTGTATTATTGTTCAAGGCCTTGGAAATACAGTAGACTTCAGGCTGTATCTGAATTATCACAAAATAATTGGATCCAGTCTATAGATCTGAAGTTTTGAATCTACTATATCAACTCTCTTGGAAAATTTGTTTTCTAGGATAACTAATAGAGGAAGAAGAAAAGAAGGAAGTCTTTGGCCATTAATCTTTTGGTTGTAAGCATAGACGCAGTGTCAGTTTGTTCCTCGGAAGAGATTATGCTCCAAATGTCAGCAAAAGCAGGTATTGAAAACTATTCTAAACTTTACCTGTTGAATGGAGCATGGATAGAATTTACAGAAACTACCCTAGATTTAACTGACTGCTGTATTTTGCATGTTTAAATGAGTGTATTGATAGCAGTTATATAACAATCTGGAAGCCAATAAACCATCTGACTCTCAAGAATTATCCGGTTCCATTTCTTCATTTTTGTTACTGTAGATTCCATTGGCAGAATTTGACTGCAAAGTTTTCATCACACAATTTAGAAAAAAAGAAGTAAAGTTCCCAATAGGTATATTAAATAGGTGTAATGATATAAGTAGTCTTCCCAATTCTCTTTTCCCAAGCAACAAAATGTTCAGTTCTGTCCCTATGTGTGACATGTGTATGCCATTATCTGAAATGGAGTGACTTTTCTCTTCAAAGTTATGTTCTACTTAATATTGTTTTACTGGGAAGAAAAGTTTGAGTTGCACATTTCCTGAAAAAGAAGTTATTTTTGTCTTAAGTTTGGCCATTCAACTGGATAATCTACTGTCTGGTCATAAAGATAATTTTTAGAAAATAATACAACACATTTTTCTACATGATTTTTTAAAATTTGATTGAACCTAGAGAATTGACAGGCACTGGAATGGATAAATCTTAAAATCTTAAATATCGTGGGTTATTGTGGTTTAGACTGAATTTGGCATTTTTACTCACCTATGAAATCCTTCCCAAGGACTTCAGATCTGGGTTAGGCAGATGTCATTGTTTCATGTTGTTTAAAGTATCTGTACCTATTACTATCAGCAAAATTGTTTGCCACAAATGTTCTACTTTTATTTGCAGATCTTTGTACTTATGATTTTCTCCAATTCTTTCTATTCTTTTCTGCTGTCTTATATATTGCAATGTCTAACTATCCACAATTATTCTTGTCTTTCTTATCAACATTTTAATATCTGAAGTGATCTATAAAGTGATCCTCCAGTTTTTGCATGCAGGCCCATGGAATTTCTTGCAGATAATCCAAATGATCCATGGTTTTTGATCTTTTTGTGCTTGTTTTTGGTAGTACTAGCACTAGTAGTTCTTGTAGTAGCAGTAGATAGCCCTGTATGTAACTCGTCCATTTCCTTCAAATGTAGTGGGATCAAGTGTCATTCCTACTGAAAATCCATTGAGTAATCAGGAAAAAGGGTTGTTATTTTTCAGCAGCTTGAGAGTTTAGAAAGCTCTGCAGTCTGGAAACTGAAAACCTACATTCTTTCCCCCAAATAATTAAATTGTTTGTCTGTCTTTGTCTATAACAGAAAGAAGTATCAGGAATATCCATTACTAGCTAATCTGTGCAGAAGTCTGGTTGTTTCTTTTGGCATTCTAGTTAATATAAACAATACGCTATTCACATGCTCCCCAAAACCAGAACCATGCTATCAACCTTTTATTTTTTATTATTATCCATGAAAAGCAATTCAAGTTATCAATTCAATAAATGTTTGCCAGTTCTGTTTCCATAATCATTTGAAATAATTGTTGTTGCTTTTAAGAGAAACTTCCCAGCTTGGGATCTCTACTTTCCTATTTATATTTGGCTGGAGCTCTTGCAATTTCCAGCTGGGTGGCTGTTGGCCACTGTGGCTCTAAAAAGGTAAAAGAAAACCATGGTTTATTTCTTTTCAGATAAAATGGTGTTATTTGGCAGAGTGGAATCCATTAAGGATGAACAGACACATAATTCAGGTTTTCTGTTAATGTCTGTCTGGAAATATCTCTCACTTTGAAAACAGCATTAAAAGATACATTGGAGAAAATTGGATACTGAAAAATGAATGTTAGGATACTTACATATGTAATTGCATACAAAACTGATATGTTAACCAGAACTGTATACCAAACATATTTTAATGACAATAAATATCATTCTTCTCCACCCCTTCTCCACCAATCCTCCTTCCCCCTAATTTGGTAAAGGAAACTTCAGCAAATTGGATAGAGCAAATATCTGAATGCCTATGATAAAGGCAAGAACTAGGTTTAGACTGTCTAGACATTCTTGCTAGTTAGAAATTATGAGAATTTTGAGATATATTTTTCTACACAACTAAGGATTCTAGTAGAGGAAATTTCCTTAGTGTTCCGGACTAGCAGGCTCGAAAGCCTGCAACTCTGATTGGCCCGTGAATAGCAGATCGTGATTGGTCACCACAGACTGATCTGATTGGCTAGTAAACGGGCTGCCGCGATTGGCCCAGCCAAGCACGGCAAACTCAAATCGCCTTCATTGGCTGCCTGGTCGCAGCCAGCCCTATATAAGGGGCTGCTGCGGCCGGGATATTTCGCTCAGATCTGAAGTCACTAATAAAGAGCTGTTGTTGCTATCTGAGTCTTGCCTCCATTCTTGGACCCATCCTCCCAGATCTAACACTGGCGACGAGGATGGGATGTGGAGGCAACGAAGTCTGCTGAACACTTGCTAAGCTGAAGGAGCATGTGACTGACCGAGCGCAACATCGGTGACATGGCCAGCAGCGCTATACCACCTGCCCCATTCAATCCAGCTAGAGAGGACTGGGACTCATATATGGACAGATTTCAAATGTTCCTAAAGTCCAACAACCTAAAGGATGCCACGCCCAGCAAGAAATGAGCCATTTTTCTAACACATTGCGGACCCGCCATTTTTGCGAAACCAGCTGAAGTCAAAATGATGGACTGGGATACCCTTGCTCCCATCCTTCGCAACCATGACGCCCCAGCAGTACCAACTCTCATTCTCAGGCACGAGTTTTATCAGAGGGACCAGCGTGAAGGTGAGAGCTTCAGGGATTTCGTGGCTGACCTGAGAAACCTGGGCAGATTATTTGGCTTCACTAATCTAGAAGAAGCCATGAGAGACAGAATCGTCCTTGGCCTGAGAGATCCAACTGTCCAAAGCAAGATCATGGCCAAAGGAGACATTTCACTTGCAGATTCCATAGCAGATGCCACTGCAGCTGAAGCCACTCGTAAATCAGCAGCACGAATGCGCCGAACCAGTGGGACCAACCGCCAACCCACCAATGATGCTGGGAAACCTTCAGACAAGTGCACATCGGCCACCCATCATGAAGATATCGAGTCATCCTCAGACAGCAAGGAGGAAGAAGTCCACAGACTCCGGTCAGAACGGGAGCAACGGGACCAGCGGGGTCGTAAATCGAACTACCAATGCACCGGATGTGGAGGGAACCACCCATGATCCGAGTGCAGATTCCTAGACGCCATTTGTCGTTTTTGTGAAAAACGTGGACATATTGCTAAGGTGTGCAGAAATAAAAGAGGCTCCAGCCCCAGACGGAGAGGGAACAGCCCGAAAAGAACTGATGGCAACCCCACCACACAGAGGGACCACCCTAGCAACCAGTGGAACCAATACAACAGACCCCAAAGGTTTAATGGCGTGCCCAGATGAGAAGAGGCTCATCAAACCATCACCATCAGCCATGCTTCATCTCTTGATACAAAGAAAGTCTGTGTAGAAGTCACCATTGAAAATAAACCGTGCATCATGGAAGTAGACTCCGGATCTTCCCTATCCATGGTATCCTGGAAAACTCTCAAGCAGCTGATTCCCAACATCCGACGCCAAGACCTCAGCAGTCAGAGACTCATACTAAAAGATTACCAAGGCAACTGGATTCCAGTCGTGGGTACCAGCCATTTCCAGGTCTCTTTCAAGGGACATACTGCAATACTACCACTCACCATTGTTGATAGAGACCGGCCAAGCCTACTAGGCCTTCAGTGGTTCACGCCATTAGGAATCGGAATGGCTGGCATCCACCATACCGAAGACGATGACTGGGAAGCGGCCCTCGTCCACGATTTCCGAGAAGTTTTCAGCGAGAAATTAGGCAAGTACAAGGGGTCCCCTATATCGTTTAATCTTCGCCCTGACATTGCGCCCATTCGCCTAAAACCACGCCGAGTTCCCTTTGCTCTCAAACCCAAAATTGATGAGCAACTGGACAAATTAATTGCACAAGGCGTGTTAGAACCCATTGACCACGCCCGATGGGAGACACCAATTGTCACCCCCATAAAGCCTGACGGGTCCTTGAGAATCTGTGGAGACTACAAGGCCACCTTCAATCACGCACTGCAGCAGAGCGCCTATCCGGTACCAGTTGTTCAGCATCTCCTACATTCACTTGGGTGGGGGGGGCAGAATATTTGCAAAATTAGATCTGGCCCAAGCGTATCAACAGCTGCTGGTTGATGCCCAAACTATAGTTACACATCGTGGCACATTCAAATGTAACAGGCTCCAGTTTGGAGTAAGCATAGCACCAGGCATTTTTCAAAGCCTGATGGAGAGAATATTGCAGGGCATAAAAGGGGTCGTGCCCTATTTTGATGACATATTAATAGCCGCCCCAATGAAAAGTCAATTAGAGAAATGCCTCAGAACAGTCCTACAAAGGTTCAAAGATGCTGGCTTCAAGGTTAAAAAGGAAAAGTGCCAATTATGTACAGAAAGGGTAGAATTTCTTGGCTACCTTCTTGACAAACAAGGAATTCACCCTACAGAAAAGAAATTGGCAGTCATCAAAAATGCCCCAAGGCCCAAAAGCAAAACAGACCTTCAAGCCTTCTTGGGACTCATTAACTTTTATAATATTTTCCTACCCCAGAAGGCGACTGTTGCTGAACCCCTTCATAGACTCCTCAATAAAAGGGCCTCCTGGATTTGGGGACGACGGGAGGAACATGCCTTCCAACAAGTAAAGGACCTTCTCACTTCTAATGCAGTGCTAATACAATATAACGAGACACTCCCATTGACTGTTACTTGTGACGCCTCGCCTTTTGGGGTGGGGCCATTCTGAACCATGTCCTACCAAACGGTACCGAAGCACCAATTGCATTTTTTTCAAGGACCTTGTCAAAGACAGAAAGAAACTATAGCCACCTAGATAAGGAAGCCCTTGCAATTGTATCTGTGATCAAAAGGTTCCACGAATATGTATATCGGATATCATTTTCCATCATCACAGATCATAAACCATTACTTGGCATCCTGGCGGGCGACAAACCTACTCCACACATTCTATCACCCAGAATGATGCGGTGGTCGGAATTCCTAGCTGCCTATGACTACCAACTAAGACATCGCCCTGGAAAATCTATTCCTCACGCCGATGCTTTGAGCCGCTCTCCACTACCTGAACTGCAAGATGACCCAGCTCCCACGCTACCAATACTACAAATCGAGACAATTCCCTCACCTCCACTAACGGCCCAGGACATCGCCTTTGAAACCAAAAAAGACTTTTGTTTGGCATGAGTTCTTGGCTGGGTGGAGAGGGGATGGCCAGAAAACGAGCCCAAGGAAACCTTTAAACCATTCAAAAACAGACAGACAGAACTTTTCTCACAAAGAGGGTGCGTATTATGGGGAGACCGAGTGGTCATACCAACTAAACTACAAAAAAAAAGTCCTTCAAATGCTACACGAGGGACACCTGGGCATCGTGCATATGAAAGCGCTGGCAAGGAGCTATGCCTGGTGGCCAGGTATGGACAAACAAATTGAAACCTCGGTCGCCTCCTATAACAGATGCCAGGAAAACCACTCAACCAAAAGCTCCACCAGCAGAATGGGAAACACCCAGAGGTCCCTGGTCGAGTATTCATATTGACTTTGCGGGACCTACGAGAGGCCACACTTTCTTAATAACTGTAGATGCATATTCTAACTGGCTTGAGGTCAATAAAATGAAAACAACCACTACTGAGGCAATCATCAAAAAACTGAACAGACTTTTCGCCACACACGGTTTACCAGATGTCCTGGTCTCGGACAATGGGCCCCAATTTACTGCCTTAGCCTTCGAACAATACCTAGCTGAACGGGGCATCCGACACGCACTAACATCGCCGGCTCATACAGTGGCGAATGGTAGGGCTGAACCAATGGTTCAGTTCACAAAGAAAACTCTACAAAAAATGGAACAAGGAAACATCCACGATAAAGTCACTAGGATGCTCCTTCTCCAGCACATCACACCTAACAGCACGACTAACAAGAGCCCAGCTGAACTCCTGATGGCCAGGAAACTCAGATCGCCTCTCGACCGGTTACACCCTGCTTACACCCCAGAAAAACCCCTGGGTTCCAGCAGCAAGCACTGCGCCTTTAAGGTAGGAGACTTTGTATTTGCAAAAAACTTTTCAGGGGATCCCCTGTGGATTCCTGCTCAAATAACTCAAGTCACGGGCCCCCGCTCCTACCATCTACTGACCACTGATGGCAGAGCATGGAAATGCCACATTGACCAGCTACGCTCCAGACTGACCACAACTTCCATCCCTGACCCCAGCCTCGACACCAGGGGGGGAGGGGAAGCCATGAGCCCGGAAATAGAACCAACACCTGTCCCATCAGAACTAACCCCGAGATCACCACATCATAGCTTACAATACTCACCAATGTAGTTGAACCTGGGCAAACGAACACTTCACCAAGAAGCAGCAGCCAAGCCAGTTCAGCGAGCCCGGGGAGCCATAGCAGTAGCAACGAAGCTGATGACTCAATCACCCCGAGGTCACCAGAAGAGAGCCCCAACTATGGCACTGGTTCACCATTCCAGTTAGATCCAGCAAGCAGTCCATCTGAACCCGAAATTGAGCACGGACAATTGGAATTACGCAAGTCAGGTAGACAGGTACGAAGACCCGCCTACCTGCGAGACTATATAACTCCGCCCCTTAAACGGAACCGAGAGGGGAGGGCTGTTCCAGACTAGCAGGCTCGAAAGCCTGCAACTCTGATTGGCCCGTGAATAGCAGATCGTGATTGGTCACCGCAGACTGATCTGATTGGCTAGTAAACGGGCTGCCACGATTGGCCCAGCCAAGCGCGGCAAACTCAAATCGCCTTCATTGGCTGCCTGGCCGCAGCCAGCCCTATATAAGGGACTGCTGTGGCCAGGATATTTCGTTCAGATCTGAAGTCACTAATAAAGAGCTGTTGTTGCTATCTGAGTCTTGCCTCTGTTCTTGGACCCATCCTCCCAGATCTAACACTTAGCATATTTTCTTCTAATTATTAACTTGTTTCCAGGAAAATATTTGAAAAGTACTTGGCTGACCAACACAGAAAAGATTTTTTTTTCCCAGAAAGGATCAGGCATTTATTTATTAAATCAAAGCAATTTTTGAATGTATTACATGGTATACATATATATTATTGTGTCTTAAGAACATCAGTGAACTGCATGGATAGACTAAGGGAAGAGTTGACTTCAGATTAGAAAAAAAATAACAAAATTAGAAATCCATGCATAGAATAGAATAAAGATGCTTTGGATAAAACTGAGCTTTAGCTATCCTTATGGCATATTGTCTAACATGTACCAAACTGATGAGTAATATGTCCTTTTTATAAGCAGGAAATGTTTCATGTGGCAGGGTTATGACTAAAACTGATAATGACTTCAGCTGTACGAAAGCTTTGAGTGAAATATTGATGAACAGCAGAGGTTCTATGGCCCCATTTGGTGATTAATTCGATATACTGCAAGTTTGCTATAAGAGGAGTAATGATAAATATTGTGAAATAATAAAAAAAATTTTTTTAAAAAAAGATATGTCTATGAAATTACAAGAAATGGGAAAGGCATGCTAGATATTAATAGAGATGGTTTGATCTTGTAGAGTGGAACTGATAAAAACATTCAGGAAAGTGATAGTGTAAGCTTATATATGAATAAAGGACTAAAATCTAAGTGTAATCTAGGTTGCGGTGATGATATCAAAGTCATCCATAGATATGTGAGAGTTGTGTGTTTTATCCCATTGAATTGTGATAATAGAAGAACCAGCTTTAGGGGAAAAATGTGCAACATTCTGATTGAATGCAACCTCTGGGAGGGGAGAAGAATGTTTGGTAACATGAATGAATGGAAATGAGACTAAAGCGTACATACAGTAAAAAGTGATCGAACTATACAGAAAGAATGAATGAGAAGGACAACTATTTGGAAAATACTTCCTCAAAGAGTGTTATTTCATTCAAATACATGTTTTAAGCATGCCAATCCTTTGTCACACAATAAATAAATATTAAAAGCCTGATGTTTACCCTGGAAGAGTGAAAGAATGAGTTTGGGATACAGGAATAATGGCAAGTTCTAATTTTTTGGTAGTGACAAAAATGGATTGGGGGTGGGGGGAAGTGAACATTGAAGAAAAGGAAAGAATAAAAGGGAAAAAAATAAAAATAAAAAATTTGCAAGAAGGCATCAGTTTTGAAGTCAAATATTAGAAGAGATCTAATATCACTGTCCATATACCATCAAGGTATATGGACAGTGGACTTTAGAAAAAAGGATGTTAAATCAATTTGAAACAGAATGAAAAGAATGATGTAACAAAGCCTTTCAAAAATGTGAAGAATTACATTAATACAAAATAAGAAAAGGGATTTTAGTGGATTGGCACCCTGAAAAAAAGGGGTTTTCTTGAAGATAAAATGCAGATAAGAGAAGAGCTACCATATAATAATATGTTCAGTAAAAAGGATAATTGCAAAGAATGTAGTAGCAGAAAGCAAAATTTATTAAGACTGAAAGTAGCAGCCAAAACATAGTGATTTTGATGGATTTTTTAAAAAGCTAGTTTGAAATGGAATAAAGATGGTTAAAGAAAGAACTTCTAGCAGAAAGTGTGACTACTGGTATAAATAATGAAAATATTTGAGAAGAAATTGAAGTGAGGGATTGATGGCAGGAATATTTTAGAGATTTATATGGTAATAATGATATATTGTGGTAACAAATTGTATATGTTAAGTCTCTAAGAAAAAAGGGGATTTAAAAGGGAAAAATAAATACTGTGAGAACATTGAAATATGGTATGATTGAAGGTATAGATGGTAATAAGAAAATTACTAAAACATGGATCTACTATGTCTATGAAATATCATGCAACAAATTTAACATATATGTGAAGACTGCTACTATTCCTGATGACTGGAGAAGTGTCATTATTATTCCCTATACAAAAGCAAAACTGACAAAAATGAATGCAAAAATTATAAAGGAGTTGAATATGCTTAGGAATGTGGAAAAATCTGGATTCAATTTCTCAATATAAGAAATAACAATGAGAAAATTCAGAAAGAGCCATGCTGTTCAAAGGCTATAAAGATTAGATGTTCGCTCTTCAGCAGGTCCCAAGAAATGTAGGAATGTGAGAAAGAAAGCTTATTATACATTTATTGATTTAAAGAAAGTGAATAGGGTTGAATTATGGAATGATCTGTGAATACGTAGGGTAGTTGCTGAAGTAGAAAAGAGCAGTAGATGACAGAGATAGAGCATTATTAACAAGAAATTGAGTGCTGAGCAAATGGTTCAACATTAAAAAAGAAGCAAGTCAAGGATATATGATGTCCCTTGGTTATTTAATGTATTTATGAATAAAAATATAAGGAATCATTGTGGTGATTGATGGGGTATATTGAGCAGGGATGTGAAGATGTGAAGATGTATGTAGGTTTGAATGCAGGACAGTTCTTAATTTATGGGATCTGCAATGCACCCATTCTGTTTGATCAAACAGGCAAAAACAGAGAGCCTTCTTTCCTTTCCTTTCCTTTCCTTTCCTTTCCTTTCCTTTCCTTTCCTTTCCTTTCCTTTCCTTT
>NW_020769315.1:6694498-6740738 GCF_900518735.1 Pseudonaja textilis | reverse complement strand
TTCCTTTCCTTTCCTTTCCTTTCCTTTCCTTTCCTTTCCTTTCCTTTTAGTCAATGTTGACTCTTGGAAACTGCCAGGTCAAGTCCCTGCAATTTTCTTAGCAAGATTTTGCATGTGGCTTGCCCTTGTCAATTTTCTAGGGCTGAGAGAGAATGAGTGGTCCACGTTCACCAGTTGTCTTCATGCCTAAGACAGGAGTAGAATTCATGGTCTCCTGGTTTATAGCCTGACTTAACTACTATACCAATCTGGCTTTATAGATGATAATAAGCAACTATTGTTTAATTTAATTATTTTAGTAGAATGTTTACAAAGGATGGTAAACAGATGGAGACATTTTAAGATGTGGTCATTGGTGGGTAGTAATGGGGAAGACCAAGGAAGTCTTCCAAAAATTAAACAACTAAAAGCAATATCTCAGGCATTCTTTGTTTGTCATGCCTTTAATTTCTTTGCCTTACAGTTTCTTAAATCCTTTTGACATTGAATAATATTACTTACTCCAAAAGAGAAGCATGCGGAAAATATGCTTGAATATATCTGTGTTTATAAACTATAACATCAGAGTTGAAATACAAATTCATGCTTAAGTTCATATTGGTGGAATAGATACAATATCTTCAGAAGTTAATTAAACTATTTATTTTGTTTTATTAAAATACAGTTGAGTCCCAGCTACAAGCAGCCATTTTATTAACAACAATGCAGCAAGTGTTCTTTCTCCCAGGCTGCCTTAGGCAAGCAGATGGCCCTTCCTACAGATCTTACCTCTTCATTCATCACAGTTCTGCTGAATGCATTTAATACAGTGCCAAATGCATAAATATGCAGAAAAATAGTAATTGCAGAGGGAAGGAAAGAGAAGAAGCAATAACTAGAATTAAATAGGCCACAACTTGATTAAGTAGACCATATGGCATAATACATCGTTACAGTGCTCCTGGTAATTTATGTTTTATTCTCATCATTTCTTATATTTTTCCAATTATATCTTCAGTTCATCTTAATTTCTCTGCCACTATGTAATTTCTATGAGTTTTAAACAGAATGTGCACTAAATTTTGCATATATTTTTATTGTCTTGGTGACAGGGGTGGCCTAGAAGCTTAATAAACAAATAAATAAGTATAGAGATCTCCAAATGTCTCCATTTTTGTACGTAAAAAAAAATTGAGCCTGTTAGGCAAAATAAACAACATACTCTCATATAATGCTTTATTGTACATTATCCCCATGAATATATGCATTGTTGTGCAAATTTGTCCCAAACATAAACTATTGTTGGTAGGCAGACTGCAATGGAAAATTCAGAGAAGTTCAAACATTGACTTTAGCTCAGTTTTGGCTCGTGAATTAAGTTGGCAATATGAAATTAAGTAAATTTACATTCCACTTGTTTTCATTCAGATTTGAACTAAATAAATGTCTCTTCCACCCCTAACCTTCACTACTATAGGAAGTCAGCATGTTGTGAATGCAACTTAGTTAAAATTGCCTCCTGAGCACATTCATATAATCCACATGCAGAGAGCAGATGTTTTGTATAATCTAAATCTAAATCCTTCTGAGACCTTGGATATTGTGTTGCTGCCCATTTTCCACACTGGGGGCTGAATGCCTACAGTTTTTATTGCTACTGATCTCAAAAAAATAAGACCAATTGGAATATTTGGTTATGCTAATGCATAGTAATAGCACTTAGACTTATATACTGCTTCACAGTGCTTTCCAGCCCTCTCTAAATAGTTTACAAAGTCAGCACATTGCCCCCAACAATCTGGCTCTTCATTTTACCGACCTTGGAAGGATGGAAGGCTGAGTCAACCTTGAGCCACTCAGGATTGAACTCCTGGACTGAGCAGTGAGTTAGCCCTCCAGTACTGCATTCTAACCACTGTGCCACCATGGCTCTTACAGAGGTGGTATTCAGCAGGTTCTGACCAGTTCTGGGGAACCGGTAGCAGAAATTTTGAGTAGTTTGGAGAACTAGCCAACACCACCTTTGACTGGAGATTTTACAGTATCCTTCCCCAGCCACGCCCACCAAGTCATGCCCACAGAACCGGTAATAAAAAAAATTGAATCCCACCATAGCATACATAGCAGTTCAATAAGGTCCTGTACAGTCAACATTTTTCTGCCCCAGGTACCTTTCTCTTTTTATGCAAGTTTGGGAAGAAGAGATGTGTGCTAATGTATTGGAAGAAGGCAAATTATATTCTACAAATGAATAATATAATTTTGCAGACTTTAAAAGCTCTAGAAAAGACTTTCTGTAGATTTTCTGTATACATTACATTCTTGGAGTGTTTATGAACATTCCACTTCTTTAGAAATTTCACAAACCTTTCCCCCACAACCGTAAATAGGTTGGCAAAGAAGTCTCAACAATAGATGGGATGTACACAATCATACTTTTAAGAGAGAATATACTCTTGAAGGGCAGTCCAAGTATATGTGTATACATGTATTTGTGTGAGTCTTTATTTCTATTATCTACTGTATCTATTTATCTTCTATCTATCATCTATCTATCATCATCACTAAAATTCTTGTTGTTGTGCTCATTATCTGAGCAAAATTGTGCTTCCTAGGGCAAGAATTTTGGAATCAAAATAGCTCAGATTGGCTAACTTAAAGAAGGTGTCCAAAATTCAGGACCCATATCTCCTGAGAGAATAAAATTTGGAGAAGTAATGGCTGATTCAGGGCTACTGGCTGTGCCTGTATTTCTGGGCTGCTAGCATGTGATTTTCATTTTTAATGTCTCATGATAGTTTCCCAGCCATAAGATTTACTAATATTCAATTTAGGAAGAGTACCATTGGAAGTAGAGCAAACTTCAGGTGCTTGAATATCGTGTTTGCAAGGATGATTTTTCCAATTTGTTTGTCCAAGGCTTACAGTTTTGAACAATGCATATTGCATTCTACCATCTGCAGCTGCCTCTTCCATTTAGATCCAAAATTAGTAGTAGATATTCTATCAATCGAAACAAAATCAATGTCATTATATTGGTAATGGCAACAAAATGGCATTTTAAAGTGTCAATCTAAAGTGGGCACATATGTTGAATTTTAAAAGGCCAAAGAAATAATTCCTATTTGATGTTGCGTCATTGCAGATCTTTGGGTTCATATACACTTTATAGCATGTATTCTAAATCAGTATTGAAGCAGATGTCAGCTTGGCAGCCATTTTTCTTTGAGGCTTCTGGGCTGCCACATTCAGTGCCTGGGAATTTAGGAAGGGGACTTCAAGGAGTGCTGGAAGATTAGCCACAACATTCCTTTCTCAGAAAATCAAAGACATGTTACCCTGCACCTGGAGGGGAGTGACTGGGGGTAGTCTCCAGTTGGAACGAAGTAATGATTGGACCATGCAATGGATGATTGGATGCAGGGGTTAGAGTTTGGGTTTTCTTTGGGCTAGGGAAAACCTGGAATTCTCAAATTCGGGTTTTCCCCAGATGTGCCAATATGACATCTCTAATAAAGTGGATCTTTGGGAAGACGATATTCTCGGATTCTCTTTCTTTGGAGGTTGTTACTTGGAACACTGACAGCAGAGTCCTTTTAAAGGATATTGAAGTTTTGTGAGTTGATCAAAAAGTTTTAAGATCTTCACTCAGAGACAAATAGGCTTTCTTATGTGAAGTCTCTTATCCATGGTTTCTCATATCTCAGATGTATAAACATAAATAAAACTAGTATCCATTTTACACAATTTGGTTATCAGTAGCTTGCTTGGAATATATGATTCCCATCTGTCCCATTTTGTGTAGGCATAAAAATGCGCAAGTGCTCTCATTTTACTTGGTCATTTAATCCTTTTCTTCACAATACTTTCTACCCAGTGAAAGTGAACAGGACATGAAAGAAAACTCTAGTGAAAGAAATACTTTGTGAGAGAAAGGTGAAGCTGTCTGAGATCCAGCAGCCAAGCTAGGGAACGGTTTGGAAGATAACTGCTTGAACCAGATCTCCAAGGGTGTGAGGGCATTACCCAGGTACAAAAACAAATGAATTGAGCTTTGCAATCCTAGAAGGACAAACCTGCAAACATGACCAGGTAAGCACTATCACTTGCTACTTTGCAACAACAAATCAAGAGAATCCATGGAAAGTAACAGTGATACTTTGTGGAAGTGTGGAAATAAGATGAATGCTCCACTGTGTCTCATTTTCATTCTATATTATTTATCAGGAATATTTGTGCCTGTTTTATCCATCTAGGTTTGCTAATCATTTTTGTTGTTTTTCTGGGACTCTGGAACTTTACCTTTAATAAACTCAGTTTATTTCTTTATGAAATTTATATGGCACTCATCTCATAGTGCAAGTTACTCATTCTCTGTGGTTCATTCTCTATAGTTACATGCTGGAATATTATCCATATTATTAAGTCCAAGTGTACTACAATAGATAGAAAGCTCAAAGTATGCCATTTGTTCATATGTATGCATCATATTGTTTGACTTGTTTGGGACATCACAATAAAAGTAAGAATTTTCTTTCAATTTTATTTTATTGAACATTGCAACAATTAAAAAATAATCCATAGCAAACTTCTAGGAATCCTGTCAACAAAGAAATGCCACATCTTCAGAAGGTGTGACTCATTAAACCAGAACATTTAATTTTCTTTCTACCATATGTTACACATTTTAACGTTGCTCAAAATCTTTGGCATCAGTCCTTGGCAGCTACAAAACTATGACTCAGCTAGATTAATTTGCCCAAAGCACAGGAGTACATGTTGATTCAGGGTTGAATGTTGTAAGTATCCCATTAACTCCTGACTAGGAATGGCCAGAATTAACTCGAATCACAATGAAAACAAAACAGTGAAAAAAGAGTGACTGAATCAATCCTGGAATTATGCCGCTGTCATCTTGTAATGATTATTACTAATGTTATTATTTGAATAATCCAACTAAGAACATTTTCTCATATAATGCTCCCCTTGATAAACTAAACCTCTCATAAGGTCTCCCCTCTTTAGATAAATCAAGTTTCTTTAGACTAACAAGATTTTTCTCAGATCTTCCATAGAATCCCAGAGACTATTCAAATTCACCTGTATTCTATTTCTTCTGCCTACATTCTGCATGGTAACAGGGCCAAACGCAGAAGACAATTCTGGCAAGGTTCTATTATTATACTTTACAGTAGACAGTGCAAAGATTATAACAATGATACTTTACTACTTTATAATGGCAAAGTACCATTACTATAATCCTTGCACCATCTATTTCCTAGCTGATCTACATCAAAGAACTGACAATATCATCATAATTTATGATGTGATGACATTTTGGACTACTAACAAATCATTTGAAAAAAGAGGGATTAAATATATAAGTAAACTTTTTTTTTGCAAGCATGTTTTTTTACAAAGGAAACCATTTTAATAAAATGTAATATGTTTCAGAATCCCTAGTCAGGACTTGACAAAAATTAATTGGAATGTCTGACACAACAGGTGTTAGGGATACACCCTAGCAGAATCTGCACAGCAGTCAGGCAGGCAGGCAAAATATATGAGATAGACGTTTTTGTAGCTTACACTCAGTAAAACAGATACACCGTGCTAGTTAAATAGTTTACTCCAGTAAGGGTTTTAGCATAGTCAAAACGGTCCGTATATCATTCACTAATTCAGTCCGTCCAGGGATTATTCAGTTGCAAATTCCAGTGTTGAAAAAGAGAGGTCAGTAAACTTACAAATATCAGTCCAGTAATATATCTCCTCGCAGTAGAGATAGGAAGAAGTCAAAACTCCTCTCTTCCTTCAGCAACTCAGCAGTAGGGAAACACGCAGTTAACAAACCATCAATTCATCAAACCAGTCAATCATCAGGGAATCATCAGCAATCAGTAGGTTCTCTTGCTCTCTCTTATGGCAGTTCAACACCGCACCCAAAATTACATGTTTTGCAGTTTAAAGTGACACACACTTAAACTTAGTATCATAGTTTATATATATTATTTTACCCAAACTACGTTAGGTAACCTATGTTATTCCTAACATTCTCCCCTTTTGGGTAATATAATAATATATATATCTATTTACAACCTCAACCCATAGTCATCACAATTTTCTTTGTGTTTCATTGCACCTTGGGCTTTTGTAAATTGATCAGCAATATTTTGTTCAGTCATACAATATTCCAGTCTTATTAAACCATCTTTTACAGATTGCCTTACATTCAGGTATCTAAGATCTGTATGCTTAGATCTCGTTTTCACAGCAATATTTGTAGCCATCTGTATGGCTGCTTGATTGTCCTCATACACTACAATGGAATCTTTAACAATTAATCCCATATCCAATAGTAACTATTTATACAGAATTAAATCAGTACATAATAAAGATAGACAGGAAAATTCTGCTTCCATTGTGGACATACTTATGTATTGCTGTCTAATTGACCTCCAACCAATCAATTCTTTTCCTAATAGTATAGCCATTCCTGAAGTTGATTTCCTAGTGTTTATGTCTGTTGCAAAACTTGCATCAGCATATGCACTTAAAATCAAATCATCTTTTGGCTCCAAATACAATGCATAGTGCATTGTCCTTTTAAGGTATCTTAAGATACGTTTTGCCGCTTGCCAGTGTCGTTCAGCGGGTTCAGAGTTGAAACGAGCCAATTGATTAACTCCATAGGCAATATCTGGCCTTGACCAATTACTAATGTAGGATAGACTACCAATTAGCGACTGATAAATAGTCTTATCGAATTTTGAACTTTGAGCATCAGTGCGGCAAAATTCCTGACTCATTGGAGTTTTTGCCGGTTTACAAAGTACCATCTTATATGTTTTTAGTAATTGATAAATTTTATCCTCTTGAGATATACCCACTGTTGGTTTTATTTATTGTCAATACTAAATACTGTTTTATCTTTCCTAATTGCTTTAATTTTATCCTCTTACCTAATAATATTATTTCAGTTGCTTCATTATTAGTTTTTGTAATTAAAGCAATATCATCTGTAAACAACAATAATAATGACACTATTCCATTTATCTCTCTTTTAAATAAACATGGATCAGCTAAACCTGCTTTAAACCCTATATTGTTTAACTCCTTAACAATATATTGGTTCCATTTGTAACCAGATTGTTTCAATCCATAGAGACTCTTTTTCAGCTTCCAACAGTCATTATTAGTTTTATCATCCTTAATACCTACAGGTTTCTTCAGGTATATAGTGTGCTGCAATGGTGCATGCAGATAGGCAGTTTCTACATCTAAATGATTTATGATATAGTTTTTCTTAGCTACCCACACTAAAGCTGCTCTCAAGGTTGTTGCTTTTAGACTTGGTGCAAACACTTCATCATAATCACGTGCAGTTTGATTAAATCCTTGAGCTACCAACCTAGCCTTATGGGTAACAGTCCCATTTTTACCTGTTTTTAATTTAAATATCCATTTACAGCCAATGGACTTTTCACCTGGAGGTAATATAACATTCTCATAAACTTTCATCTGTTTTAATGAATTTAGTTCTTTTTCCATAGCTGTATGCCAATTCTCTTGATCCTTTGCAGGATACATTTTAAGTTCTTCCACAGTAGTTGGAACTTTACTTACTTGGCAAACTACCCTTGCTTGGTACCTGTCAGGTGGTCTAGTTTCACGTGTTGAACGTCTAGGTATTACAGGGCTTACAGGTGGACTTTCATCTATTACCTGTTCCTGGTTATCTATTTCTTCCTGTTCACTTATTTCTTCCTGTTCTTGTCCTATTTGCTCTTCCAGTACTTCCTCTTTAATTGGATTCTTCTTATTACTGATATGTTGGTTTGGTCTTTTGTAGGTTTCTATAATTACTTCTTTATTCGAATCTTGCTCCAGTTTTTCCCATCCTACATGTTCCAGGAATTGTGCACTAGCACTACAGTAAACTCTAGATGTACCTTTTTCCCAGAACTTGTAAGATTTATGGTTAGATTCATAACCTACCAAAAATAATCTTTTAGCCCTATGCTGCCCCTTATGTCTCAGTTGTGTAGGAATATGCACCCATGCTGGTGCTCCAAATGTGTGCATGTAGCTTAGGTCAGGTTTTCTACCATGCCACCGTGTGAATGGTAATTCACCTGTTGTTGAGTTAACAACATTATTCAATATATGATTACCACACATTATTGCTTCTCCCCACAAGTTTTCAGGTAATCCTGAATCCGACAACATAGTACGAGCCATTGCCTGTAGTGTTTGGCCTCGTCTTTCTATAAAGGAATTATGTTGTGGCCTATATGGTGCAGACTTTTTATGTTCTACACCTGCCATCTTCAGTCTATTTTGGAATTTATTATTTATAAATTCCATACCATTTTCAGTTACAAGAGTTACTAGTTTCCTTTTAGTTTTTCTTTCTGTAAACTTCAACCAATTAAATTTTTTTTGATATGTTTCCATTTTACTTTTCATTAAATAACAGAAACCATATCTAGAATAATGATCCATTATACTTAATATATAAAGAGCACCTCCCACACTTGGTTTTTTAGGACCTATAATATCAGCAAATACGACCTCTAGAGGCTCCTTAGTTTTAAATCCATTAATTCTATTTGCTGGTATTACCTTGCTTTTTTCTTGACTGCAAGCATTGCAGTGCAAATACTTACTGCAAGGCTTCAGTTTTATACCTTTAGATAGTTCAACCGTTTGCTTGAGCATTTTAAAATTTATATGCCCTAAACGTCTGTGTAACAAATGTATGCATTCATCATGAGGTTTAACGTTATTATACACTGTGTTAGCCACCTCTGATTATCATTTAACACATACAATTCACCTTTTAAAGTTGCAGTCACTTTTTTACCTTCCTTTTCTATTATGCAGTTTTCTCCCCTAAAGGTAACTACATAACCTAGTTTAATCAAAACTCTAACCAAAAGCAAATTAAACTTAAGTTGTGGTACATATAACATTTTTACATTTTCTTTTATGCAAGAACAATGCTTTTGCTTTAATTTTCCAGCCATTAGCTAACGATATCTGCTGTGAACTCATGGACATCTTAATAAATCTTTTCTTATCTTTCATTATGCAGTGCGATGCTTCACTATCTACCACCCAAAAATTATTATTGTTCACAGTTTCATTGCTATACATGTCTAACTCTAAGCATTTTTCATCCTTTTGATGCCTTTTTGCATTCTGGCTGACATTGTGGCGTTTTTCTTTCTTGCAGAATCTAGCCAAATGTCCTTTTCTTCCACAATTGAAACATTTTCTAATTGTGTAGGCTGACGAATATAATTTCTCTTCTTGTGGTTGTTCCCTTCTGAGTTGATCCCTTTCAAGCCTTCTCCTGGCTTCTTCAATTAATCTGCCAGTTATGTCAGTTAATGTGAGGTTATCTTTTGGCAGTACTTCCAGTGAAGTTACATAGTCGTCATAGCTCTCATCTAACGAAGACAAAATTATATAAACCTGATGTAGTTCAGTAAAGATAAGTTCTTTTTCATGCAGCTCCTGAAAAATCCTCTTCATAGTGTTTATATGAGTCAACATGTCTCCATTCTTTTGAAGATGTGTTCTGAACAGCTTCCGTGTAAGATTTATATGTGCTCCTACACTGTCTCGAACATAAATCTTCCTTAAATTCTCCCGACACTTAGCAGCTGTTTCTTCTCCACGAATATGGACAAGCTGCTGGTCACAGAGTGTCAGTCCTATTATACAGAGAGCTTGCTCATTCTTCAGTTTATATTCTTGTATTTTCTGGGCATCATCTTCATCATCTGGATCCCAAGCATCTACCTCTGGTGGGTTTTGAATTATACTCCACAAACCTTCTCTGCGTAGAAGTAGGTTGCATTTCATAGACCATGAAACATAGTTTGTTCCATCCAGTTTGGATATTAGAGACAAACTTGGTAAATTGACTTGTGCCATCTTTTTCTGGATATTAAACTATAATTAATAAAACACAGCTGTCTGTTTACAGTATTGTGTAACTACACTAACTCTCACTTTATATAAGCCTGTTATATCCTGGTTAGTCTGACTGTGCAGCTGGGCCCATAACCAGTGTTAGGGATACACCCTAGCAGAATCTGCACAGCAGTCAGTCAGGCAGGCAAAATATGTGAGATAGACGTTTTTGTAGCTTACACTCAGTAAAACAGATACACCGTGCTAGTTAAATAGTTTATTCCAGTAAGGGTTTTAGCATAGTCAAAACGGTCCATATATCATTCACTAATTCAGTCCGTCCAGGGATTATTCAGTTGCAAATTCCAGTGTTGAAAAAGAGAGGTCAGTAAACTTACAAATATCAGTCCAGTAATATATCTCCTCGCAGTAGAGATAGGAAGAAGTCAAAACTCCTCTCTTCCTTCAGCAACTCAGCAGTAGGGAAACACGCAGTTAACAAACCATCAATTCATCAAACCAGTCAATCATCAGGGAATCATCAGCAATCAGTAGGTTCTCTTTCTCCCTCTTATGGCGGTTCAACACCGCACCCAAAATTACATGTTTTGCAGTTTAAAGTGACACACACTTAAACTTAGTATCTTAGTTTATATATATTATTTTACCCAAACTACGTTAGGTAACCTATGTTATTCCTAACAACAGGGCTTAGCTTAGTTCCTAGGCTAAATTTGGTAGAAATGTGTAGACCTGGTTTGGCTAGAATGGGTGAGTTTGTGTGTTTTTATAGAGTTATAATTAGGATTAGGGTTAGGATTAGGTTAGGGTTAGGGTTGTAATGGGGATGTGTACATGAACTCACTGTTCAAATTCATTCCCTCCCTCCCCCCTCTCCTACTTTCCCCACAAATTAAGATATATTTAGTGATGACTCCTATCTTGAGCACATTAGTCCATACCTTCAGTTCTGCACATAAAACTCTTGGGTATGTCATCTTACCCATTCCCTTCCATGAAGTACCACATCTTTTAGTTAGGCATTGTTGTCATATCCATGAATATAATTATTTCATATTGAAAACAGATTTAAGAATCTAAGGACCCTTCTACATAGTTCTCCAATCTGTGAGCCAGGAATAAAATAAACAGATATAGCAGTCCCAGACAATCTTTTTCCAGTTTGCAACTGGAAAATAGTGTCTTCATATCCCATGCACACACACACCCCATGCACAGACATACACACTTATCAATATAATCAACTAATGCGAAAACTATCTGTTAATCACAGCATTGCTGCTCAGTTACCTGTCAAAATTATCTTCTAACCACCCACTTTGTCTGCTGTGTCAGAACTTGCCCCAAAGTGTGGTAGTTGGTAGAGCAGGGAGGAAACCCTTTGCCTACCAGGTCTTAAGCTAATCCCCAATTCAAGATTTGGATCACCTCAAATAGCTGGTAATCCTGTGTAGATGTGTGTGTGTGTGTGTGTGTGAGAGAGAGAGAGAGAGAGAGAGAGAGAGAGAATTAACATGCTGCTAATTTACCACACCATCTTCACATCTGTCAGTATTTAGACTCCATTTGGATATGGGTTTAGCACTTTTATGGAAGAGTGGTAAACTAATCTTCAAGAGCAATCTGAAGAAAATACTATAGGTGTGTGTGTGTGTGTGTGTGTGCTATAAAGTGGTAAAGAGACATTCTCCATTAACTGCACAGCTAGCTATTTGGACCACTCCTAGTTTCCAGTCACGAATCAGACTTAGGACCAATCAGATTCAAGGAGACAATCTGATTTGAATCTCTTTGAATCTGATTGGTCCTAAGTCTGATTCCTGACTGGAAACTAGGACTAGTCCAAATTCAAGGAGATAATCTGATTTGAAAAAAAAAAAAGAATTTTCATTATTCAAATCAGTATGAAATCGGTGGAAAGTGGAAAGTGGTTAACATATTCTGGGATGATTTCATTCTCTGGTATGGTCAACTAAGTAGATGTGGTAAAACTACCATGATATTTTGTCTGTGGAAATGGGGGAAACAGTACTTTAACACTAGAATAGATAAGGATGGCTTTTGGTTGCATAGTTTGAGGATGAGATGAGGACAATCTCATAGGACATGGCAGAAAAAAAAGGTGATGGGAGAAACATACTAGTTTCATTATTACAATTTCCTGGGTGTAAAGCAAGTTGTTTTTTTTTTATTTTTTTAAGTTTTGATGTTCTCATACTTTAGACTGTTAGACATATCCTCTGAAGTGTAACATTTTGGTGATGGAATCTCATCCATCTAGCAACCTTCTTATGACATACCTTGCAATTTATATCCAAGTGACTGTCCTTCAAAAATGAATGAATCTAATCATGGTCCATTTGAAACACAGCTGAATTATCTGTTGGTGTCCAGTTTTAAGGACAAATTATGGTTCAAAAATGTTATTTTAGTAGTGTACAGACTCAAATCTTTTGTAGAAGATTTTGATTAATGTCTGCAGTCAAAAGTGATATATGTACAAGATCTGAACAATGGGGCACAATACAACCAAATTTAAGTTATCATAATTTCAGCAGAACACTAAGTAAATGCTGAAATCATTTATACTGAAATTAGAATTCATATTTACACAGATTTTTTTTCCCCACAAACTAGTGAGCAGCTCCCTATTTAGTGATTCTAAAGGTAAGTTACTTTATGGAATTTTGCAAAAACTGTGCTTTTAAATATTATACTATGGGAATTAAACTTGCTAATTTATTTAAATTAGGAAAGAATCCTTTTTGGATAAAGCTTGTTTAAATGTTCAATAGGCCAATGCTACCAAAGTTGAATTACTTTACAATTCCAGCAATTTGACAGGAAGAATTTAATCATACTTCCTTGTAGCATTGAAATAAGTGGGATTTATATTTTTCCCTTTAAAATCTCACAAGAAGGAATGAAAAATGTTTCTAAGATGTCTTTTTAAATGTATGGTACCCTTCCCTTGAGGTACTGTGACAGAAAATTAAAAATTGCAATTTAGAAAGGGATAATTCTAAATCCAGCTGAAGAAAAAATATGTAAGTCATCTACTCTGCACTTGATCTCCATGAAAGTAGAGGGCAAATTTTACCCAAAGTAAATATGCAATAAATATTTCGTTCAGGCCCATTTTCTCTATCAGTTTCATCTCAGCTCAGTGTATACTATATATATATATATATATATATATAGTATATCCATATCCATATCCATATCCATATCCATATCCATATCCATATCCATATCCATACATTCCCATGGTCAGGCCATCTTTCCCTCACTTGGGCTAGATATCATGGCTCTAGATACATATGTCTTATTACATATCATTCATGTAAGTGTCCATGAACAATAACAATGATAATAATCAAATCATAGCCATTGGAAAAGCCTCTCCATGTAGCTACCTAGCTTCAGTCTTTTGCTAATTAATTAGAAGCAGGCAAGATGAGTCTACATTGCTTTGGTATAGTGTTGTACTAATATTCATGGAAAATGCGGTTCTATGAATACTGTGCAATAATTTTTCTTTAACATTTATAATCTAAATGGTAAAAATTAAGTTGCTTTTCCTTTTTTCTCTATAGACACATTCTGTTCCACTAAACAGAATAAAATAAGGGACAATATGCAATGGCTGAACAAATCAAAAGTAATCAGAAAACCTTCCTTGAATGGGAGGGGAAGCACCCTGAAATCTTATGAGATTTTGATTGTCTTGCCTTAAAGTTGCATGATCTTTCATAAGAATATTGACAATTCATGAGATTCGGTTATTTCATCATATTTTACCTTTTCGTAAACAAACAAACAAACAAACAAATACGTTTTAAACGTTTGTGCAGTTGCTGATTGTTTTGATCAAGAGATGCATTTCAATGGAAATCAAGAACATCATGGGCATTGTGATGTTGACCATCATAATCTCCCTCACATTCTTGCTATCTTTTCTGTTAATTGGCAATACATTATTCAATTTTGGGGGAAACTGTAGGAAGTCTGAAGGGAAAGCTTGTATCTAGTATACTAGATACTTTTCTTTGATTATATTATTTCATCTATTTCAGGACATAATCCTAAGATTAAAGACTACATGTTGATCTGTTTAATGGTTTTTTAAAACTCAGAGAATTAGCATGAGAACACTTCTAATCTCAGATAATTTAACTAAGCTTTTTTAAAAAAGTGATTTTCCTTAGTTTGTGTAACATGTTTAAACTTGCAAATAATGACTGACACAAGTGAGAATTAAATAATATCATCTATAAGCAAGCCAAAATATATTGATATAATTAGAAAGGAGAAATTTTGACAATATAGTTGCAACAGGATTCCCCAAATATTATTATTATTATTTTTTTTTATTAAAGGAAGGTTTTACAAAGATTTTTTTAAAAACTATAGAAACAGGAAAAAATAGAAAAATTGATAAAATGATGAAAGAAAAAGTGATGTAACAGAATGAAAAAGAAAAAATGCATAAAGTGACTTTGCAGCAGTTAAAAACATCACCATTAGCATGTCCATTATCCCATATTGCATATCATAATTCCTTTTCTCCCATAAACAAACTTTTAAAATCAATAAACCTCCAAATCAGCACTTCATCTTCACTGCTTTTAGCCAAAAGTCTATATAAGGTTTCCAGTCTTACAAAGTTAGTTGTAGTTTCCTTCTTAATCAAAAGTCCATTTAACCATTTATATAAACACAGTCACCTTCATAATCCATTCTTCCATTATCGGATCTTTTCTAGCTGAGTGTCCATAAATTCTAACTAGAAAAGTTATGGTTTCAACTGAATATCAAGTTTTAGAACTCCTTGCATTGTCAAATGTATTTGCATGCAGTATCTTTTCACTTTTTCACAAACCATGTCCCTTCATGTTTTTTTTTCATATTTCCAGTAGTGATTAGAAGTATATTACCATATCTTAAACCCCCTTCTCAACCTTTTCTTCACTATGGATCCTTTTTAAATACCTTCTGTGGCCACAGACCATGATCACGGACGCTCAAGACTTGACTCAGGATTTAAATCATAACAGTTTGTCAAGCCTTTGTGGAATCCCTGTGATGACATCACAGCCCTTACAGGCTGCCTGTTTGCTGTCATATACCAACAACACATCATTTAAAAAAAATCTATCTTATGGTATCTCTGGACACCTGAATAATTGGATAGAAGCATTCCTGTCAAACAGACAACAAATGGTCAAAATTGGGAGCGTCCTATCAAATCCTGTACCTGTCAACAGTGGTGTCCCCCAAGGCAGTGTTTTAGGACCAACTCTCTTCATACTCTCCATAAATGACCTCTGTGATCATATTAAGAGCAACTGAGTTCTTTTTGCTGATGATGTAAAGCTGTTCAACACCACCGACAATACTGCTACCCTTCAAAAAGACCTCGACTATGTATCAGAATGGTCAAACAAAGGGCAACTTCAAATCTCAACAAATAAATGCTCTTTGTTATGATATGTACAGAATAATCCTTGAGTAACAAGGATACACACATGGAAATGTTTATGAGAGTAGTTATGAATAATTATTCAGCCACACACAGCTACACTGAATTGAGTTAAAGTTTACTTTAAGAAATAGCGCAGTCCATTAAATGGTCCAGGTCATATATGTTTAACAGTCCAAAAAATATCCAATTTACAAATTCTTCTTACTGGTTGCCTTTGTCATTTACAGTAAACAAAGATATCAAAGTATAAGCACACCATAGAACCTTAGATAGCAACAGAATGTCAGAGATACAAAATGTCAGAGATACAGAATTTCAGAGAGAGCAAGCAACCCTCTTATGGCAATCTGCAATACAATCAACCAATCGGAACACAGTACAAATCAATACAGTGATTTTGTCTTAAAGCTAAAAATATACATTGTTGGTTTATATATTGCCAACCCAACTAATTGGTGGACAGATTCCAAACACTCTGTCTTATATATTGGCAAAAAAATCAGAAAATAAAATACAAGCTGAATAGTCAAGACCTTGTTGATCAAGGACTTTGGAGTACTTATCTCTAATGATCTAAATGCTAGAACCCACTGTAACTACATAGCCAAAAAGGCATTAACAGTTGTTAACCTAATCCTGCATAGCCTTTTTCTCTGGTAATATCACACTACTAACTAGAGCATACAAAACACTTGCTAGACCAATACTTGAATACAGCTCATCAGTCTGAAACCTGCATTATGTATCTGATATTAATACAGTTGAGAAAGTCCAGAAATATTTCACAAGAAGAGTTATTCACTCCTCTACTTATTGCAGAATACCATATGCCACCAGACTTGGAATTCTAGACCTAGAAAACCTAGAACTACGCCGCCTTCAGTCTGATCTAAGTATAGTATATAAAATCATACATTGCAATGTCCTACCTGTAAATGAATATTCAGCTTCAACCATAACAACACAAGAGCATACAATAGATACAAACTCAAGGTAAACCGCACCAAACTTGATTGCAGGAAATACGACTTCAGCAACAGAATGGTCAATGTTTGGAATACTCTACCTGACTCTGTGGATTCTTCCCCAAATCCCAAAAACTTCAACCTTAGACTTTCTACTATTGACCTCACCCCTTTCCTAAGAAGTCTGTAGGGGGCGTGCATAAGCACACCAACATGCCTACCGTCCCTGTCCTATTGTTTCTTTTTCCCCCTTATATGTATCCATTTCATGTGTTCATAACCATGCTTATACTTATACCTGTTATCTTATAGTCGCTTGACAAAATAAAATAAATAAAATAAAAATAAAATAATAAGATTCACTAGGTTCATGGTTGATTGACTCTTGCCCTAACAACCTGAACATATCCCACATAGCTACAACTATTGCAGAGTCCTCTCCTATAAATTTGTTAACCACAGGGAACAACACGGAACAAAAATAAATGAATATTCACAAAACTAAGGATAACATCTCTAATTTTGAGGTTTGTAAGAGGTTTGCCCCTGCATTTTTTCTGTGAAGTATTTAAATTTTCTAGTCTAATTTACAGCCTTGGGATTTCCTAATGCCCTCCATCAAAATGTTACCCACCGTTTTGAGACTGGCCAATATTGGTTGGATGGAGAAAAGATGGGAGGGAAGTTCTTTTATTTTTAACCTTTAATCACAAAATGTAAATGAAGCAGAAGGAGAACTGACCATATCAGGACCTCGGAGAGTTCATTTTAAGCTCTAAATAGGAATGGCATTTTCCATCACCAATCTGTGATGAACTCAAGCCTTCAGAAATCTAGAAAGGCTTCTGACATGGAAGGGAAACTTCAGAGGCTACAGAAGAGCATTCTTTAAATCTAAGCCTTAGTTATTACAATTGTGTTATCCATTGTAAAAACAGAAAAGAAATTGTATGGATTTGTCTTGGCTCAGGTGATATGATGGTCATTAGAATTTAAACTTTCTTCTGGATCAGTTGAATTTTCATTCCTAAGAATCTGCCAATTAGTAAAACTGTGACTTGCCAACCTCCACTTAGCTGCAATTCTCGTTTGATTTTTATAGCAAAGTTTAAGACAGGGAGAAAACTGTATTGGGGTAAACCGGAGACCTAGAAATAAAAAAACAGACAAGCAAACCTTGCTTAATTAGCTAACATCATGGCTTCAGAGAGTGGACAGGAATACTGTAGAAAACTAACTTCTTCAGGACTAGCTGGAGCTAATTCATGAAACTCATACCTTTCCACCAATATTGCACAAAGCATACATATAACACTCTTATTTACAATCATCTTATTCTTTGCTAAGGTGATTGTCAAATAATTGTTTTGTTTTAATAAGAATAAAAATATACTACCATAATCAAGAGAAAAGCAGTTATTACTTATATGAGTTTTGTTGAATTCATCAATTTTCCTCTCCCCCTCCCCCAATAAATTAGTGAAGAATATGCTTGAAAGCAAACACATCTCTCCACCCTACCCAATATTTCAAAGGACACTTAAATGAAAAAAAATGCACAGTGCAGTTTGTGACTAATTTAAATATTAGGGATAAAATCTTTCAGTACGTGCAGAAATTATAGTCACATGTTGGTATCCAGCTTCATTCTCTGTTTGCCTTGGTTTGTGATCATGAGCTTTAAGTTAAACAAAATAATAGCAACTAGGAAGAATAGAGCACATACCTGTTTCCAGATCAAGTGTTCTCCCAGTAAACCTTTTTTGTGTGTGTGTGAGTTGACCTTTAGGTAATTGGCAACCGATGTGAAATGTACCACAAAATTATACTCTTCCTTAAAACCAGGGTGATAAGTAAATCAGTGATAATTAGCACTTTTATTATGCATTCCACTGTCCAACATTTGATGAAAATCAAGGGTCTGGTTGTACTTAATCACACCTCTAATGTCTCAGCATATCTGAAGTAGGCTTGGATTCACTGGAGCAATCTCTGCTCTGTGGTATCTTGCCAAGAGATAAGAACTTGTCTCACAATACATTCCCTTGCCTTGGAGCTGGAGTCTGAACTGGAAAGAGGTAATGGAGCGCTGGAGCCAGCATGATGCTAATTAAGTCCATCTAAGATATTTTCTGCCTGTCTGAACCCACCTGCCACAATCATTTATAAGCCTGTATCTCATGGCCCAGGCAGGTTGATCCAGAGAATAGGACAATACAAGGTCCTGAAACCACTTCAGGGTTTCATCATTTTGTTAAATTCTTTCTTGGTATTAACAGTTAGACACAACGATGCTATTTTCAGGAAGCACAGGAATATGTGGTCAAAAGGAATTCTGAACAGGAATTTAATAATACATTGCCTTAAAGATTCGGCAGAAGAAGGAATGATAGTGCGTGAGTGAGTAGATAGCAAGGTAGAACATATTGGAGAAATGATAGAAGGTGTCATTGTATGCATAGAATTTATCACTTAGTTGTCATTTAGCAGTTCCTGGTCCAGATACAACAAACCTAGGAAAATGTTACAATATACCCACTTTTGAATTTGGGAACAATTGAGGCCAGAGATGACAATGAGTTCTGCACACTTCCATTTGGGAAGAATTTCTTTTGTCGTTTCATTTTTCCCTTGTCAAATTGTTTTTGCCCCACACAAGTCTTTGCTAAGGAAATGCCTGAAATGTAGGAATAACAGAGTTCTTAGATATCTATCCATAATACAAGATAATTTATGAAATTTCGCCTTAAACATTACTTGTTGAATTTCAACATATCAGACTGCTCTAATTCTTCTGGAAGAGGAATACTTTGTTCAGGACTGTTAATTTAGTTATTGAAACAAAATGGCCTGCTTAATTTAGAGTCATCAATGTGAACACAATGTAACCTCCCTCTTCATTTCTTCAAATAAAGTAGATCCAGAATGAAAAGGGATAGTAAGCTAAGTTCCCACTTTGAAATCTAAACTCTGTAGTAAATTTCCAGATGAGAAATATCCTAATTTTCATCAAGTTCTACCTTTCTAACTCTCAGCATGGTGCTTGATAACCAGCAGGGGCTGTTAAATTTTGGAAAACAAATGTGAGATAAAATATTCATTTTCATTCATATATAAACTAATGTAATATAATATGGTTTCTTCTTTAACACCACTTTGTTTGTAGTTTCTGGAAATACTGGAAGTTTGATGAGATTGGCTGACATGCATTAACTACTCAAGTCAAAACTGCTCTTTTCCGGAATAGACAATGCTTTCTTGTGGCTCCTGTATTTTGTCCAAGTTCATGCATGGGGAATAGCACCGTTACAACAGCTGTCCTGCTACCAAAATAATGAGCTGTGCTTGTCTCACTTCACAAGCCCATCCAGAACAAGCTGAAAACTACTCTGTGGAGTTCCTAGGAAAACAGAGGCATGGTGGACACTTTTCCAGAAACCATCTTTTGACCATGAGGCAAAGAGAATGTAAAAAAAAATTCTCTGAGGGAGGGACACTCTGAAACAGATAGCCATAAACAAGCTCCTGTGAGATTTCTGAGGGAGCACCTAATTTTTTTCAGCATGTAGTAACCCTTTATTTTGATACATGATGCTAGAAAGAGACATTGACACATTATGAAATATTGGTTGATATTTAGACTGAACTGCTCATACTTTATATCTATCCACTGTCATATTTATTTGGAAGGAAGGGAGGGAGGGAGGGAGGGAGCGAGGGAGGGAGGAAGGAAGGAAGGAAGGAAGGAAGGAAGGAAGGGCAATATGCATTGCTCTTTCTTGCAGTATTTCCTCTTACATTAAAAAAGTTATTTTATTTACAAAAGCCCGATATCATTATACAATGTATCCAAACTCATATTTAGTTTCAATTTCCTTCTTCAGTTTCTTCAAATGTTTCTTTGGAATGAAATTGACTGTATCAACAATCAGCTTCAATCCAGTTTAATCTTGTCAATTTCGGTACCTCATTAAATAGCAGGGAAGCAGTTCCCTGAAGTGGCTCTCATTAATTCAATAGCTTTTCCATTCTTCATCTTTTAATCCTATTAAAAGGATTAAAAGGTATTATTATACAACAATTGCTGGATTGGGGTGGATAACACAAAGTGAGCAAATGCCTGACCTGTATCACATGAACTCTACTACAGGACCCCAATTTTATACAAAATAGCTGACAGCATTTGTTTTTGAAGCTTTGAGTAATCTGGAAGATTCTCCATATATGTAGGCCTGACTGCTTATTTTCAATCACAGATTAGCTCCCATAGTGGTAAAGTTTAACAGCACACACTTGTAGACATACTATGAAGTTTATTTGATCTTCAGATACAATATTTTATAAT
This sequence comes from Pseudonaja textilis, assembly GCF_900518735.1. The sequence goes on along the minus strand of NW_020769315.1, from coordinate 6,720,019 downwards.
GCAAACAAACAGCTCCTATAAGTACAATTTTTTTTAATCAAGCAAGACAATAATTACTTGTGTATATGACCCATTTAAAGGGACATATTTAAAGCAAAAAATTAATACAAAAAATAAATTACAAACACACTATAAAATAATTATAAGAAAATAATAAACTAATCTTTCTCATAATATACAGCTAGGAAAAAAATGGGAATATTGCTGCAAACTCTTCAAAAAAATGAAAGGGACCAAAGAATTATCAAAGTCCATAACAAGATCTCAAATGTGTGTCACTTTCAGAGGATTCTGCCATTATGTCTTTTTGAAGGCATTGCAAAAATTATGAAGGTCAGGCAAGCAGTCCTTGTGGTGATCAATTAAAGTAAGAGCCCATTTACTTTGCAGGTACCACTTCATGTGGTGTAGTGATTAAGGTGTTGGACTAGAAGCAAGAGGACACTGGTTCTAGTCCACCTTCAGTTGTGGAAGTTCACTTTAGACCATTAATTCTCTCTCAACCAAATTTACCTTAGAGGAATATTGGGAAAAATAAGGGGAGGGAGCGTAATATATATACGGCCTTGAGTTCCTGTACAAAAAACAGCCTGATGGTTGTGATGTTGTTCCAGGCCTTTTTGTTCACATTTTCATAGCTTTCAGTCCATTTAAATAAATAAGAATGGACAACTTCAAGCAATTATTGCAGAAATGAAATAATAATGCTGGAAAGTGTCTAATCTTTTACTTTTTACCTTTTTCAAACTATGATTTCTGACAAAATTATCTCACTTCCCTATTTCCCTGTATGAAATATTTTAGTGGCTTTAGTATCTAATTATCTGTATGACTGTGCTAAAAAATCCTCTGTGAATTATTTTCAATGCTCCTAGTAGTACAAAAATAACCATTAACAAATCTCCAAGAAGTATTTTCATTTGGCATTTGTAGAAGCAGAAGTGCTTAATTAAGCTCATTCAGTTGGCATGTTCACTTAACACTTTTATCACTTTATTAGCTGATTTTTTTTCTGATTGTCAGAGCTGCACAATATACATGACTAACGCTTGCATGATCTGTTGTAGGAATCAACTCAAAATTCCTGATTCCAAAATGATACAACATAATATTTCATTTTAAATTCATGCTGCAACTTTGTAATGAGCTTGACATTTCAAAATGTGGATTTTAGCTTATGATGATCAGTTCAAATCATCTACTATGTCCACGATGAAATCTGAGTTCAAGAGCACCTTCCCTTTATGCAGTGCTTGTTCAATTGATCCTCAGGACCAAAAGGGAATTGTGGCATTAAATGAACAAATGAATGCATCTTATCTTTCTTTGGAAAAACTAGTAGAATTTACTCTATGCTGTGAGTCCCAGTATAGTTCCAAGGAATTGATTCCACTATTGCTTTCCATAATCAAAATTACTTCTATCAGCAAAAATGAGAAAAGCCCATTCTCCTACCTTCTCTGACTTTTCATCTTCCTCCTTTCCCAGGAAAATGTTTCCTGAAAGTTGCAGGACATTTTGGAAAACTTGGAAGGGCAGAAAAGTAGAATTTTTTTTTTTTACAAGAAAACCAACATTTGTATTGTCCTCAAAAAACCCTCCACATTAGATGGTTTCTTTCCCAAGACTATCATAGTCCAGGTTTTTATAACATCTATGGATTTTTGGTCTAGTGGTTAAGGCACCTTGCTACAAACCAGGAGTCTTTGAGTTTAGTCCCATCTTAGTCATGAAAAACCAGCTGGTTGATTTTCAGATGGTCACACTCTCTCAGCCCCACTCATCTCACAGAATTGTTCTTATAGGGAAAAACAGAAGAAAGAAATATTAGGTTGTCTGTTGCCTTGAGATATTTTTAAAAATATAATTAAAAAATGAAATATAAATTCAATACATAAAAAATAGAGCCCTTAATTGAAGGAGATGGGCAGTCTAGAAACATGAAATATAAATAAAATAATAACCTAAAAATCTCATCCTCTTCCAGTCCTTGCGATGGCTATATGATGTTGTCTGAAGGCCAAAGAGAAGGCTGCATATTTGTCTCCGTCATTCAGTCTCTTCCAAAGGTTTGATCAGCCATTCTTCTTCTCAGAAGCTGACCATCAGCAGTCCTTCCTATATGTTCATAAATTCCTCTCAGCAATTCTCCTAATAGTTCCTCCTTAGGATGGCTCCATAGTGATCAAACAGTCCAAAATTAATACTACATGGATTAACTTTCCTTGCTTGTAACTTTCAAGGTTTGCCAGAACTGGTTCAGAATTTTGATTTAGGGATGAAATAAACCAGAAAAGCTATTTAAAACTCAAGGTAGAATTCTGCTTTTGCTTCTAAAACAGATTTGGGTAAATTGCTGTTCCATTTTAACACCTAACACATGTTGTATCTAGGCAGTTTTGTAGCAATCCCATAGGAAATTCTTTTTTCTTCTTCCAGAATTCATTATAACTAAAGGAATCTGAACACAAACCATGATAATTTCAGACCATTACAACTCTGCCATATGTTTCAACTGGACATTGAATGCACCCAGTGGGTCATAGTGGGAGCTGGAATTTCAGATCAGATGTCAGATCTCTAGGAAGATTTTCCAAACTAGCAATAATATAAAACTCAGTACAGACCAGATGGTGACTAGCCACCATCTGGTATCCAGATGCCACTGGAGAAAATGCTTTAAATACAGTCAAATGTTACCATCTGTCTTTGCCATAGGTTGATTTAGGTGAAGAATAGATAAAACTTTATGGACAGGCAGAAGGTGATTTTTTCAGTTAACTTAAATGGATGTTTATACATAAATTGTTCACAAATAAACATTAGTCCTCTTCAACATTTATTAAAAATGCTCGATACCACAGCGTCTACTGTTAGACTTCTGGTGCACATGGTACCATCTGTATCTACAACTGTATCCGCAACAGTCTTCATGGTTATATATGGGGAGATCTATTTGATACACACAGTATTAGGGCAGTGCTACTAAGCATATTTCCTGCTCAAGGAAATGTGTCTATAGGCTCAAATCCTGGAATGGAACAGTTGGAAGGGACTTTGAAAACATATATCTGACCAGTGCAGAATTCCACTACTTCAGTATTCCCGATATATGTCCATCTTCCTCACTAAAGCAACCACAACAAAAGAGGACCCATCACCTGCCAATGTGTTCTATTCCAAGGTTGAACAGCTTTTAGCATTAGGGGGTTTTTTTTCTTGGTGGCCAGTCAAATTCTACTTCACTGTAATTGAACAAGTTCTTTCTGCCTTATGGAACAATTCTGTCTATCTTCTGTAAGAAGAATAATGAAGGCAATCATCTACCAAGGAAAGAACCACGCCCTCATCAACAATAGGGCAATATAAATAAAGCACCATTTGCATTCATTCATGCTTATGTTACCCAATTAGTTAATTAGAATTAGAAAGGTTTTGTTAAATACTTTGCTAAAACAAAGTACACTGTAATCATAACATTCCTGTGTTCAACCAAAATGAGTAATTTTCCAAAAAGGACAGGTACGTGTACCTTATTTTGTTTTGTTAAACCTATGCTGGGCCAATGTCACTGCCATTGTCACATTACACTACACAATACCCTCCAGAAAATTTTGATGAAAGATGAGAAAGTGAAATAACAAGTATTTTTTTTCTGTTGTTTTGTTGAAATGTCACCATCCTGGTCATCTTGGAAAATGATCTTGGAAGATAATAGTATTATCTTCTTGAATATTACTTTCATTTTTATTTAGGTTGGGATCCTTAAAGACAGATTATTAGGATGGAGTAGTTCTAATTAAATTAATTAAATTAATTTAAATCTAACTTAAAAATTAGACTAGAATAGGATAGTAAGATTTTTTTTTCTGTATCTGTATCTTGCATGCTTTTGAAAAAGCCCACAAAGTATTTTCACAGACACCTAATCAGAGACTCATTATTAACTAATTGGAAGAAAATACGGAAAAAACACTATTTAAAAATACCAATTTGGACTTCAACAATGGAGGTGATGATTCACCCAAATAATCTGGATATCACTAAAATGATTAAATATAAGGATCTATAGGATACACAAGGAAATTTGAAATCGTGGCAAGAACTTCAAGAGCGGGGACTAAAAATTGATCAGTGGGCATATTTTCAAATTCAAAGTAGATATAAACAGGACAAGAAAGAATTTGGAATTAACAAGAAACTCCAGCAATTAGATAAAATTTTATTAGGATCAGGCAAAAACAAAAAACAAAATTTTATAATTATTTATTAGAAGCAGAATTAGAAGAAGAAATTGTAAAAGGGGACATGATAGCCTGGAGTAGGAATATAGGATGTAGCATCACCATAACAGAATGGGAAAAGGTCTGGGGTAGAAATAATTAAATTACAAAATCAGTAGCATACAAAGAAAATACCTATAAAATGTTTTATAGATGGCACCTTCCTCCTTCAAGATTAGCGAAGATACACCCCAATATGACTCCAAATTGCTAGAAATGCAAAAAAAAAAAAGAGGGAACTTTTTTCCATATGTGGTGGTCCTGTACAGAAGCTCAAAAATATTGGCAGATAATTAGAAATTGGCTGGAAGAAATGACAAGAGAACAGATCGAATTCAAACCAGAGTACTTTGTGTTAGGAATCTTTGATAAACAAATATAAAAAAAGTGAAATATATAATAATACACATTTTGACAGTGGCGAGATTGGCTTTTGCACAATGTTGGAAGCAGCCTCATGTTCCATCAGAGGAGAGGATCATTCAAAAAATTTCAAGTTGTGCAGAAATTGACAAATTAACTTTGGCATTAAAAAATAAAGACACTTCAATATACTACAACAGCTGGAACTGCTGGTACAAATGGATAGACCAAAGATAGACTTCACACTAAAAGGCAAAAGAGGATAGGATAAATCCATAGGAGTGATACACAGATATATGTAAGGATTAGGTGTGTGTAGATGGCATAAAATAAGGATAAAAAAGAGGTCTTACAAACTGTTGAAGATGAGAATGTTTTTAATTGTTTTCTATTTTTTTTCTTTCTATTCTCTTCTCCCTTTCTTCTTTTTTTCTCTTTCATTTATGTACGTGTTGTTGGTTTGTTTTAATGGTAAAATCAATAAAATTTATTTAAAAAAAAGAAAAGAAAAAGCCCACAAAGTAAGAAATGTGAGCCCATGTGCTCTTTTACTTTTATTATAATTCAGTGGAGGAAGGGTAGTCTAGGAGGAAAAAATGGCTGACCTAATGTGATTCAGAAAACCTTCATGACTGACAGGGACTCACACTGGGTGTAACAATTCCAGAAGGAAGTATAAGCTTGTAATGAAAAGAGCTTCACGCTGTGAATGTGGCAGAAGTCTTGGCCTCAGTATTCCAGTCTGTCAGTTTGTCACATTTCCTCTTCCTTACAATTGTTCTATAAGCAAATCCTGAGACTCTTCCAAGAACTGATTCAAATTGCATCCTATTATTAGATTAACAAGAAATGCAACATGTTTTGTCCTTTTATTCAAAATTTATTTTTAAATATCTCTCTCACTCTCTCTCTCTCTCTCTCTCTCACACACACACACACACCTATCCACATGTGCTTATTTCATTTTTTTAAATGAAACTCTCTAAGCATGTAAATCCTAGTTTATAAAATCACTTCCCGCCAATCAGAGATGGTATTCAGCAGGTTCTGACCAGTTCTGGAGAACTGGAAATTTTGGAAATTTTGAGTAGTTCGGAGAATTTTACAGTATCCTTCCCCTGCCATGCCCACCAAGCTACGCCCATAGAACCAGTAGTAAAAAAATTTGAATCCCACCACTGCCTCCAATAGGATGTTTAGATTTTATTATGCTAATAAAATATGGATGGAAGACATATAAATGACCCCACAAAATAGATGCCAGGTTTTGAACTACCACGTGAGCAGCAGAGGTGGTATTCAGCAGGTTCTGACCAGTTCTGGAGAACCGGTAGTGGAAATTTTGAGTAGTTCGGAGAACCAGCCAACACCACCTCTGACTGGAGATTTTACAGTATCCTTCCCTTGCCACGCCCACCAAGCCACACCCACAGAACCGGTAATAAAAAAATTGAATCCCACCACCGGTCAGTAGTGGCCAATCCTGAATAGGATTTGCATCTCACACAGCAACTGCTGGGACTCTCTGTATAAATAGGGTATAATATCCTCCCCTCAGTATGACTATGGGGTCCTATGTCAAACTGTAGATCACATTGTGACTGGCTATAAAATGATTATACATATTGGTCCAATATCTGATTTTTTAAAATAAAAATGATGCTGCACTTCAATGGTTAGATGGCCTAGAGTCCTAGACATTGGTATTTGAACATAAGCAGAACTTTTTAACATTTATATTTTATTGTCTTTTACTAATCTAGGTGAAATGTCAACATACATTGCTATCCATGTATGATATGCCAAATGCTAAATAAATAAACAGGTGGAAGATTTCCATGCCCTCCACTCTATCAAAACAATCAAATAAACAAACCCCGCAACCATTTGCCATGACCACAAAGAGAGAAAATTGTTTTAACATGCTATTTTATAAAGACAAATTAGGACAGCTCACAACCAGTGGGGAAAAAAATGTGTTAGCTAAATGAAAGAAGAGTTCAATGTTTGACGTAGATCTTCCAAACTGGCTATTTAATGCCCTTCACTAACCCACACATTTCAACATTTTCTAATATGGCAAAAACCCTCGGGTGTTCTCTGGAATGCCAAAGTGTTTAAGAATAGTCTTTATCATTTTGAGGTGTTCCTTCACAGAATGTGATCCCATCTCTGATGGCATGATGACTCCCTGAGGGGGTTGCTTCTGCCACTATGAACCTGCTCAGCCATTTGAAGCAAAAGAGACATCTTGGAAGCTGTCCTACTTTTTGATAATCTACATGTAGGAGATAGCTCCCAGGCCTCCATCTTCCCTTTATTTAGAAAAAATATATTTTTCTGAATAGCATTCTCTGCCATTTTACACTGTAAATTGTATTGTAACTTTACTGATTTAAATGCTATTTTTCAAATCTTGAAAGCAGTCTTGGGATATCAATCTAATGAATAAAACTACATAAATAACCTGTGCAAAATTTCATAAAAATCCTAATTAATAAAATACATAAATGATAAATATGTAATTCAAACACAAAAATGATATAATACAGGTAGTTCTCAACTTACAACTGTAACGGACTCTGATATTTCAGTTTAGAGCCTGGTTTAAAGCCAGTTTGGTCTAGTAGTGGTTAAGGTACAAGGCTAGAAAGTGGGAGATTGTGAGTTCAAGTCTAGCCATTTGGATAACCTTGGACCAGTCATTCTTGCTCAGCCCATCCTACTTCATAGTGTTGTTCTGGGTCAAAATTGAAGGAGGAAGGTGTGTTGGATATGTTTGGTGCCTTGAGTTACTTGTAAAAAATAATAAAGGTGGAATATAAACAAATAAATAAATTTAATTTTAAAAAATGAAGTAAATTATGATGGCGGTTAAGTGGGTCATCACATGACCAGTCTAATTTTACAACCTTTTTTCTATCTTATACTTAAGATGGCACAAAAAATAGGCTGCGGAGATAAGAGGAGAATTCTTTTGATGAAAAATGAAATAACCCCTCTCCAAAAACTACCCTTAGCAATTCTATAACCCAGAAACAATAATAATTCACACTTAACCGTATGAAATCTGGTTAGAATCAAAAAAAGAATTTTCATTGTAAATTCACATGTGTTTAGTTTTAGCTTTCTTTCAAGTCAGTAAGCCAGCTATTCTATTTTTAAAACATATTCTTTATCATCTTCCTTGTAAGTGTACAAAAGAATATTAATATGATTCAATGAATTCAAAAGCCCACTCCTTATACCCAGGAATAATAAGTTAAGAAAGAGAAAGGTGGATTCAAGGTGTATTAAGCTTTATCAATTTTGGTGCCTACCTAATTGCCTCCTGTGATTTTATTAAACGAACCAGGATTTTTTTAAAAAATATTTCATCCCCAGAAGCTAAAAGTTACACTGCAGAAATATTTATCCACATAGAAAATCCCCTTCCCCTTTTAATGTCCTAGCATGATTAAAACCTCAAAATTTATTTTCCCAGCAGATGTTGTTACCATCATAAGAAACAATCATGTGTGAAAATTTAAAAATGGCGTGGGCAGCTGGGGAATATTATTGGCATTTTTTTCTTTTTTATAGAACTATCATAAAGGTTATCTATACAAGCTCTTGTAGCATTTTGAGGGGAAAAAATAGTAAGCTCCTTCCACAAGCTTCTAAGCCTGAATATTTCATTTAATTTTAAACATTATTTTTTGTTATTTGATAAACGATCCGTGTTTCTGTGCTTTATGGTCTTCTTTTATTATGTTACTTGAAGAGGAAATTTACATTTCATTATTTCTATAAAGTTTTTATTGTGAATTAACTGAGGAATTAAATGGATTGTGACATTTAAGTAACTTGCAGATAATGACAACCTCAATACAGCAAATTGTGTTTGTAAGAGATAGATGTAGATATAGGAATATATCATACAGATGCTAGCTTATATACACAGATAAGGTTTCTTATTTAGTTTGAGGTAAGGTTATCTGTAAAGTGAAATGAATAGGATGTCCCATCTCTAAAGCAGTGAGCTACTATCCAAATACTGTTTATCTTCTTGTCTTGCCTTGTATTAATGTATTGTATTACCGGTAGTCCTTGACTTATGAGCACAATTGAGCCCAAAAATTATGTTGCTAAGTGAGACATTTGTTAATTTTTTTGCCCCATTTTATGACCTTTCTTGCCAAGAAAGTGAATCATTGCAGTTGTTAAGTTAGTAACATGGTTGTATAGTGAATCTGGCTTTGCCATCGACTATGCTTGTCAGAAGGTCACAAGATGTGATCACATGACCCCAAGACACTGAAATTGTCATAAATATGAGTCAGTTGCCAAGAATCTGAATTTTGATCCCACAACCATGGCGATGCTGGGATGGTCATGAAAAATGGTCATGTCACTTTTTTTCAGGGCCCATGTAACTTTGAACAGTCATTAAATGAACTGTTGTAAGCCAAGGACTACGCCTAATGTATTACGGTATCGCTCTTTTCATCACTAGCAAGTTACATTTTGATCAACTGATAAAAGGTGTGTTATAAATAGCTTTATAAATAAGTTTTTCAAATAAATCTTGATATGTCTGCATGAAAAACCTAAAGAAAGGGATGAATTGGGTGAATGAAAATCTCACTACATTTTTTGCAAAATTCAGAGACTGCATAGAAATACAACTTCTGTGCAGGTGATGAAACCATATTTTAAATGTTAAAATATCCCTTGTGTATGAAACAAACTTTTGAGAGCAAAAAATTGGGCAAAGTGAATTCAAACAGAACTGGTTAAAAAAAATTGCTTGCTATGGAAGGCTGAGCATTCAGGTTCCTTATTAATTGTTGGAATTGGTTTCATACCTCAGTGAGCATTTCTCGGTGTTTTAGATACATCTAAATACTACCTCTGAGACTGAATTGGTATCTTTGAAAATGGAATGTCACCCAAGAGGGTATTTGTGACTTCCAAATAGGAGCCATAATTGCAGTAGCATGTTTTGTGCATGATCAGACCTGGGGAAAGACACAAATACAACATTCTCCTTGTGCAGTGAAAGAGTCTTACTTGACTTTGGAAGATCATCAGTGTGTGCTCTTCTCAACCCATGCTATAATATTAAATCTGACTAAATGTCTGGCTATGTTTAGAACTTTGCGCCATCCTTGGTGCTTGAGAAAGAAATTGTCAGTATTCTGGATATACCAGGCATCTGTTTCCCGATGCAAGAGAATTTGAATCAGATTTCTTTTGCCTTCTTCTGGCAATTTGATGAACAGCAAAAGATACAGAATCTTGATAAAAGTTCCCAAGCCCACAAGTTCAAAGGCATCCAGCAATTAGTTTCATCAACCCAACACTGAGAATTAATGAGAATTAATTTACATCTTCATATTCATCATCCACCAACAATAACCTCAAGGAATCATTTATTTACTACAAAGCATCACTGCAGATCAACAATGCTCTTCTATCAATTGACACAGCACCTTCAATCTAATAGTTTTCACTGAAGACATTTATTTATAATGGCATATCTTGTGTTGAGTCATAAGATGAGTGACAGAGTGATGGAATCACAAGTGGCATATGTGAATCAGCCCTAGGGCAAGGGGCTTGCTACTCAAAGTTAGGCTGCCTAGAATTCAGGAAAAGCTGAAGCTTCAGCCTTTCCACTGGTAGAATTTCTCCTATGAAACAGTTTGAATAAGAAAAATATTGTTTTGGTATATTTAAAACTTAAATGGATTTTTTTAAAGCAACAGATAGATTTATATTTCTAAATATGACCTCTGCTTCCAGAATGTATTCTTTGGACAGAAATGAAAGGAAACTGTGATTCACACACTGGATAAATGGCTGCAAAAGTTGATGGAATCATCAGAGATGGTTAAATTGACTGCTTTGATCAGGGGTGTCAAACTCATGGCCTGCGGGCCAGATGCGTCATGCACTGTCCCCGTGAAGGGGGAAAAAGTTGCAACATGTCACGTGATGACGTGTTTTTGTGAGTTTGATACCCCTGGCTTTGATTAAAGTCAAGAACATAATTATGTTTCTACTTGGAAACTGCTTTTGGACTTTGTGCTTGAGGTGATAAAAAAAGTAAACCTTGTTTTTTTGGTTTTGCTGATTAGGCAGGTTTGGTATTATAGAAATGGCTGGTATCTATTATTACATAAAGGTAAAAAGTTGAAGTTTCATGTTATTATCTTATTGTACTGCACCAAAAGGAATCAGAAGACAATGCTTTTTATTTCTTTCCACCCCCTCTAACCTACACTTTTTTTCTTCCCCCTTTCCTCCCCTATTTTATCTTTATTACATTTTTCTTTATATATTTTTTATGTTATTCTTTGCTAAACTAACAGAATACATTATTTGGGTGTTTAAATTGAATGTGTTTATCTATTGCGCAAGAATGACGATGAAGATATTGTTAGCCTGTTTTGTAAATTCTGGAGAGCCGTTGGAAGAGTTGATGTATTCTATCTACGTGTCTCAGGCACAAAACAGAATATCAACTTATTGATGAATCTTTTAAGCGATTCTATGACAACTTTATAGTCTCAAATAATTCTGAAATAATTTAAATTTCAAAAGAAACATTAATTATACCTCTTTTTAGGCAATTGTATAAGAAAAAAAATGTGCCAAATAGTGCATTGAAAGTACAATCTAGTGCTGAATCAGATTAAAACTCATCTGATTGACATAACAAGGATTAAAACTAATGTGGATAGGATGATTAGCTTCAGCTCAAATAATGGTTTTTGTCTCACTTTATTTTCCTATTCTAATCACTCTCATCTCACCCTTCTAGGCTTGCTCCTTGGGATATGCAAATCCCAAAAGCAATGGAAATAAAAATCCATCAAAGTCCATGCTCTAAATTTACAAATTAGACAAAGTATTATAAACTTAAAGAAGGAGAATGATAATCTGTATCTACTGTTCTGCCATATTTGAAATACAATTTTTATTCACTCTAGGTATACTTTATTTGCTGTGTTTTCATATTCCAATGACTTTGATAAATGCCAATTTGTCTATCTATTTCAAATTATTTTGGTTGAAAAACTAGAGTTACCAAGAATCCTCACATTCCATTTTTAAAATAAAAAAAAAATTAATAGAATATTTTAAAAAGTGAAAATAGGGGAAAACATAAGGAATTAAAATAGTCACAATTAAAGGATTGCATTAAACACTGAGCAATAATCAACCTTTGAAGATAATAAAAGCAGCCTCCCAATTTAGCAATCTAGTAATGAAATTATAATGGACATTCCTGTGTCCTAATGAATAAGAGAAATAAAAGCCATCAGTATGCTTCAGGAATTCAGTAGGTAAGGAGACAGTAAGAATTTCAAATTTCATACTCTTGGTAGAAGTCTAACAACCTACTTATTCTCTTTTTCCTTTTTTAGATGACCCCAAATATAACTAATACCTGAAATGAAAGTAAAAATGAATTGTTTAAACTTGGAGTCATGTTCAGAAAGGTACAAATGATATTGCTAAGATCTTTTAAATATTTTGAATAAACAAATCCACATGCTTAGTTCCCACTTAATGACTGAAAAGAGGTGGAAAAACCACTGATTAAATCTGAGAACTATTCTATGGTCACAAAGCATTCACTCGGTTTAGATTTTGGTTATATTTTATACTGTCCATATTATATGACAGTATGACATGTCCCAAATCTATCTTGTAACAGATCTTTCTACATAAATATTTCTCTATGAGACAGTTGATGTCAGAAGCAGTATTTTATATATGTTTTTCCTCAGATTTCAAGGTTCTTGTTCAAAATGATGAGTAATTGATATTTCATCCTTTTTATGTAGCATTGAATCTTGTCCATGGCCTCCTGGATGTTGGGAATCCAGAAAGAACCTCTACCTGTACAGTATATGTATATACAGTGTATGTATACTGTTACAGTATATGTATATTGTAAGTATGTGCATATGCATATGCATGTGGATAGCTTCTTGTGATGAATTGTTTCCAGAAATAGTATCTTTGCCTTTTTTAAAAAAGTGATTATTTCCTTTCTATAGTAATTTATCAAACATTACAAATTTTCTTGATCCAATTACCATTGAAGTCAAGCCTATTGGTAGAAATGAATAAAACCCTTAAGTCACGTCACTGGCATGATAACATCACAACCCAGGTGTTGTCATTTGCTCCTTACATCACAACCTGTAATAAGCTAGAGTCCTTTTATGATTAAGGTAACATACAAGTTGATACATAAAAATACACTCTGAATAGAAATTTGTATAGTGATGTTTGGATTGAATAATAAGTCTCTATTTAACAGCTTGTTCATACTTTCCCAAGGTCAGTCTTTTTTTTTTTTTGCTTTGTCAAACATCTAGCATTCCAAAGAAGCAAATAGGTCAAACAGGTTTGCATAGAGCCATGCTTCACTGCACCACCAACACTGATTTTACACTGTGATTACTAATGGAACCAAAACCACTGTACAAATTGGGTAATCTCAGATTTGATCTAAAGAATTACAATAATGTTATAGGTGTACAGTGGATATTCAGGGAATTGTGTATGTATGTGTGCATTTGTATTTTCCAGAACCACTGTCAAGACCTTAGTGCCTCCAGTATAACTCCATGAACAGATAAATACTGTAATAATTTGGGAGAAAAGTGTTACCAGGAACAATAGCTTTTTTACTAACAGTAGCTCCAGTAACATTAGAGTTTTGCTTATTACATTAAATCGTAAACTTGCTTTAAAATGAAGTGCTTCAGCTTCATAACCTGTCAGCTGCATAAAAGAACTTGAACATATTTCCTTTTCAAAAAAAATTATAGGGAATCACATTTTGCACTTTACAATTATATCTGTATTAAAATGATTTAGCACTGGGTGCATGTGGGGAGGGAGTTATTAATAGCAACAGTAGTAAAATCATACAGAGTTTAGGGCATCAGGAAGGAAATTAAACAGAGAGGCAAGAAAAGCAGTGAATGATGAAGATAATAAAAGTTGTGTGTGTTTGTGTGTGTGCATCCAAGCATGTGCCTACTCATGTAATTCTTAGCTCCCAAAATACAAAAATATACATATTACAAAAAGATGTGTCCTTACCATTATTTTAAGTAGCAGTCTATTTATGCTATTAAAAACATAAATCTAGAACTGGGTTACTCCTTTATTTCACGTTATGCACAATATCCATTTAAGCTGATAGTTTCTCCCAGCTGTTTAATGGCATCATATTTTTCCCACAGTTCGTCCTGCTTTTCAGATTTTCCTCCCCCTCCCCACATTCTGTTCATTTATTCCAGTGAAACAATAGCTTAACAGACAAGGAGGTGAAGAGAAGAAATAGAGAAAAGTAACTTTTTTGAAAAAGTTTACAAACCATACAGATTCTAAACTGTAATTTGAAGTCAATCTGGATGAAAGGTAAGGACAAACTTCAGTGTTTACAATAGTGGTGGGATTAAAATATTACTTGTTCTGTAGTTTTTTAACTGCTAATTCACTTGGAAGGCAAGTTCCCATTCATACTAGTTCTTCCCTGGCTCCAATATGCCTAGCAAAACCTGCCAGATTCCATGCCCCATAAGATTTTTTAAAAATATTATTTTAATGTTTTAAAAAGGAGACTTAGCATGCTGCTAAAATAAAGTGGTAACCTCAAGGAAAATATTTTTCCCCTCAAGAATGCTTCTGGCTACTCCATATGCTGTATTTTTGAGGGAGTCTTAGAAATAAAAAAAAAAGGAGAAGCTACTTTGGAAGTAATTTTGCCAGTTTGTCTTCAAGTGGATAGATGATTTGTGGTTGGTGGGATTCAACAAGGTAGCCCTTTTGTGGGAAGTCCAGAAATGCTTAAAAATGCAAATGTGATAACCAGATCAAAAAGACAAGAGACTACTGCTCTGATGGTTCCTGTAGCACATTTTTAGTTTCCCATTCCAATAAAGTGACATAATTTGTTGTCTATCAATCCTTCAACGTAGGCCAGGTCAAGAAACCAACATCAAAGAAATACTAGAATTCTACTTTATTGCTGTAGGCCATGGGTATCACACTCAAAGCTGGTGATATGGTCAGTTCTGGCCCATGGGGCTGTCCTTGAAAATTAAGGGGCTGGCCCATGTCACTTTGGCCTGGTCTATCCATGTCGCTTTGGCCCAGTCTACCCATGTCACTTTCGCTCAATCTATCTGCATAGCTTCAGCCTGGTTTACCCAGTGCGAAGAGGAAACATACCAGCAATTTGGGGAGTGGTGTCAAGCTGGCCACACCCACCCAGTCAGCCACACCCACCTAGTCGGCCCTGCCCTGTGAGTGGTGTCAAGCTGGCCATGCCTACTCAGTTGGCCACATCCACTGTCATCCCCCCTGCCCTCCCTGAGATCAACCACAGCCCTGATGTGGCCCTTAGTGAAATTGAGTTTGACATCTGTGCTATAGGCTATAATAACAGAATCTTGAGAACCTGATGATGTTTCTCTTTCCTTCTGTCTTATTTCAATCACATAGGAAGAACAATTTTTGAGCTTCTTTGTCATGATTTCCTGTTTTCCCAAGATAACCTGGTCTTCTCTTAACATTTGCTACATACTTTCTTCAAGATCATTTCTGTATTCTGCTAAACTATCACAGTAACTTTTTTCCATAAAAGGAATATAATGGATTGCTTTGGACTAAGTCCTATTGTTTCTGGCTCATTTTTTATCCTGTTCTTGAGGGTTCTTACGTATTTTGTTTTTCTCCATTCAAATGCCACTACTGCTATCAAAGTATGCCTTTGTGAAGCCTCAGCTTCCTTCCTCTTTGACATGTTGTTTCCATCTTTTTTATTCAGGAATTGTATGTTTTTTTGTTCTCCAATTTGGGCCAAACTTCCTGTTCTGCCTTGAAATTTTACTGCAGCTTTCATTAAAAAAGAAAAGAAAATCCACACGATGGTGTTAAAAACAGAGTAGCACTCAACGAGTAAGCGTATTACAAATTAACTGAACCTAAACATCTAAAGGGTGATACCACAAATAATCTTTAAGAATTGCGGTAAAGATTTTTATAAGCAAGTAGTTTATTCTGGAAAGCTTTTCCCCACTATCTAAAAACAATTGCTGCAAAAGGGGCCCAAACCAAGTACTGAGTACATATGCATGTTTATACTTTTCAGAGGTCCGATATTGTTCTATGTACAATCCTTGTTTTATTGATTGCATGTAATATTCTAATTTTCTGAGATTGTGGATTTGTGGTTTTCATGAGCTGTAAGCCATAATCATCTCAATTATGACAAATCACAGCTTGAACTATCTTGCTTTGCATGTAATGAGTCTATCTCATATATTTGTTTCACCTTTTAAGTTGCTTTACTGAAATAAATGAACTTTTGCACAATATTCTAATTTTTTGAGTTTCACCTGTATTATTTATAACATGAAAAAAAGCATAATAGGGCTTACCTGAAAGCTAGCCCGGACTCAAGGTTATAAAACAGAAAATAAGCACACTTGTATTTTGTGAAATATAGGGGTTTGTTCTTAAATTTTTGTTCTAAATTTTGTTCTCAGGTTTCTAAATCTGATTATATAATAGTATAATCACTATTATATCTGGCTACTGGAAAGCGCCCACTTGGCTGTTTTCTAAGGATCTGTGAAATTGTTCCATTTGGTGTTTTTTTTTTTTTTCCCTTTCAGGATTTTTTCAAGCACATATGCAATATTCCTAATAGTTATTAGATTTGTTTTTAAATTGACAAATATTTGAAATCTGTTCCTAAATAGCTCACAAAACATGATTTTGCCAGAGAATTGGGATGATTCTGTCATACCCACACCAGTGGTAGGATTCAATTTTTTTTACTACCGCTTCTGTGGCTGTGGCTTGGTGGGAAGGATACTATAAAATCTCCAGTCAGAGGTGGTATTTGCCAGTTCTCTGAACTACTCAAAATTTCCGCTACCAGTTCTCCAGAACTGATCAGAACCTGCTGAATACCACCTCTGACCCCCACCTCTCAGAGATCCAAGTGACTCCCACTATGACAGTCCAAAACCATGGGGAAGGATGGGCATTGAATCCTTATCAGGCAGGGTTTCGGGTTTTTTTTTTTAATTGTTGTTAACATGATTTTCCAAAAGTGCATGCTTCTTTCCCCTTGTTTTACACTTTTATTTATATTTTTAAAACATTGTAAGCTATCTAGAGTCATCTGGTCATAGTTGAGTGATCTCTAAAAAATTTTGACAAAAGTTTTTGTTTTATTCAAATGTAGAATTAGAATACAAACTTCAAAAAAAATTACAAAGACAAAATAAAATTATACCAACATTAAAAACATGTGCATTAAACAAGACAAGAATATATATGTATAAAGACAAGCGTGTGTGTGTGTGTGTGTATGTGTATACACACACATATACCATGTGTGTGTGTATGTGTGTATTATTCCCTAGTTGAATATTGATAGATGTATAGACAGCAATAATATTTCCCCCTTGTAAAATAGGCCCACAATTTATAAACTTCTACAAATCTATTTGCTACTAATTGACCTGTTATCATCTATCTATTGTATATAAAAGGGTAATTAACAGGTAAATCAACAATGAAGTTGAACTTCAAAGCCCTTTGTTAACAATCAGTTATTCTACTTAATTTGCAGAAAATCTGCAATAGCTTCTTATCTACCACAGTCCACCAGAATCATTATTTCTGATCCATCCGGGATCAAATCTTTGTTTGATTCTTAATAACAATACATTTCCTTAAAAATTTAATTAGGATCTTTCCCAACAGTTGCTTCTCATTTTTCAAAGTCATAAGACCTCCTATAGGTTGAAACACAACATCTCTTAAAACTTAATAAAATAAAAGTAAAAAAATAACATTAATGTTCCTAAGTCTTATTCAATGTATGTTTATAGTGAAGTAAGCCCTTCACATTCATAATGCTTACTCTTCACTTCTGGATAAGGAGATTTTCAGTCTTTCTCTGATAGTAAGAAAGTGTCCTCTTTTCTGTATGTTTTTTTTAATGTATATGGAGCAATTTGGTGTAATGGTTAAGGTAACAGGCTAGAAACCAGAAGACTGTGAATTCAGGTCCTGTCTTAGGCATGAAAGCCAACTGAATGACTTTGGCCCAGTCATTCTCTCTCAGCCCAACTAGTCTCACAGGGTTGTTTTGAATATAGCAATAGCACTTGGATTTATATACTGCTTCAAAGAGCTTTACAGCCCTCTCTAAGCAGTTTACAGAGTCAGCATATTGCCCCAACAATCTTGGTTCTCAGTTTACAGGCTTCGGGAGGATGAAAGGCTGAGTCAACCTTGAGCCAGTCAGGATCGAACTCCTGAAATGAGCAGTGAGTTAGCCTGCAGTACTGCATTCTAACCACCGCACCACCACTGCTCTTATATGTTTGCCACCTTGAGTTCTTTGTAAAATAAAATAAAGACGGGATATGAATGAATAAATGAATGCATATATATAAGCCCATCTGTAGGTAACCTGACTCTAAGATTTTTAACCAAAATACACAAAATGACAGTCGGCTATTCTTCAGGTAGTACATATTTCATGGTATTTTGATTAAAAATGCAAGGGTTGGCTTATCTGTGAGGGTGGGTGATAATTGAGTTTAGATCAGCGAATGAGCTGGCTACATCAACTATTTCTGCCTTTAAAAAAGAGAAAAATTCTTCTGATGAAAACTTTTGCTATTGTCTGCTGTGCTTTATGTTTCTGATTGCAAACTTTCTTAAGACTTCCTGATTGACTTGCTAAATGCTACATGAGGAAATTAGATGCCAAAACTGATAAAAGCTAATGCATCTTAAATCCATTTATTTATTCATCTGTACTTTGCATTTTCCTTTCTCACTTATTCTCATGGAATTTACAATGATTATTTTTTAATTCATGTAACATGAATTTATGAATTAATTCATGTAACATGAATTCATGTAACATGAATTAATTCATGTAACATATTAATATTTCTTTGATGCCTTGTAAGAAAAACAAATTGAGTATGTGTGTGCATGCACACATGCCGTATATGTGAAGAAAATTAATACAATAACTTGGAAACCTGAGGCTAGTGTGTAAGAATAATTGCACAAATTTGCAAGAAAAAAGCATTGGAACAATCATATTTCATGCTGGTAAGTGCTGTACAAAATGTTTAAGTGCATTTGTAATTATTAGTGTGCTCTGCGTACATAGTTTCCAATTATTCTATAAACCAAAGCAGATGGAGAGAGAATTTATTTTGAAGACGTAGCTTTTCAAATCTGATTTCTTTACAGCGTTGTGCAGTGGAACACGTTGGTATATACAATGTATATGTGTGTGTGTATTTCCTTCGTATGTGTGTGTGTGTGTGTGTGTCCAGAAGGAAAAATAAAACATTAATTCAGACCCTCATTCCATTTTGTATAGATGTGAAAATTTCATTTAGTGGGAAGAAAACTCTCCAAGATGGAAGAATTCTTTTACAGGAAATAACTCAAAGATGCTTTTTCAAGAGGCAACTGGACTTTCTAGTTTTCTTTGAAGATGTTTCACTTCTCATCCAAGATGCTTCTTCAGCTGAATAAGCTTCTTGGGTGACAAGCAATACATCTTCAAAGAAAATTCAGAAAATCCAGTTGCCTCTTAACAAGCACCTTTGAGACAAGCATAACCTGAATGATTGAGAATCTCCATGGACATTTACAGCAAAGAAGTAAATTGCAATTTTCTCCAAATCCTCACTTTCAGCTCAGAAAAAAAAAATAGGATTGGAAATCAGGAGTAGATACAGATTGATATAGTAATGCTATTTGTGTAGGAATGAGAGACTAAGACTCTTCATCCACTGAACTAAGCATGGTGCTATTGCTTTAATCATGGTGTATAAAATAAACCCCAGTTACTGGCTTCATTCAGAATCAAATAGAACACATTACAATTATCATGAAGACTTGGAGACTGAGGCTTAATTCAGGTATCTTGTGCAGCTGGAATGTGGTTTGTTTGCTTTTTTTAACATATTGTAGGAATCCAGCCAGATTGATACCTGAATCATGGTTCAGAATCCAGCCAGTTCTAAGTTATTCAATTAATCATGGTTAGAACAATCTTTGAACCTCAGGCAATTATACCATTTATGGAGCCCCTTCATAAACTGTAGTAAAATTACAAATATGGGAGTAACAGTGTAATTGAATCATATAGCAAGTCTGCTAATTAATGTCTCTATGATATCTTTCTCATGGAAGATCTGCATTGATTCCTTATTAGTTAAAGAATATTGACTTTTTAAAACTCCAGATGGTTTGGGCCTATTTGATTGTCTTGCCCATTATAAATATGTGCAGATATAAAGATTGGCTGGTGCGGCTTTCCTGAAGATGCCTTGTTGACAGAAATTCAAGTTTCTAGCATGCGGGAGAGTGTCTTCTGAATTGTTTTATAGCTACAGAATGCAATATTTTGGAGTTCTGAACAATCACTTTTCTGTGTTCAGGATTTCTCTTTAATCAGGCTTTGAATTGTTGGATTAGGGCTAGCAGATCTGGCTTGCCAAAATCAGGTTGATCATTTATAAGACAGAAAAGACTCCCCCACCCCATCCCATCTAGTGATCATTTTGGATTTTTTGTAGCTGAGATCTGACAGCCTTCTTTAGATGATTTAATATTTTAATCTGTGTGGTTAATATTTTAATCTGTATGGTTAATTTTTATGTCCCATTTCTTGTCTAAACACTGTGTAACCCACATAACTGCATATCAGGATATAAATTAAATAATAAATCAACCAACCTACATAAAGTTCAATGATTAGTTTATAAGACACATATCATGTGCAGAAATAATTTTCTGGATTTGTGCAGAAATAATTTTCTGGATTTGTGCAGAAATACATTTCTGGATTTGTGCAGAAATAAATTTCCCTGGGTTCTATCAGGATAAACCCTATGCAGACTAAGGCATTGCAACACTAATTTAATTCATGTCACAAGCAAAATGTTTTGCTTTTTGTTTTAATTTGGGAATAGCTTGGGTAAATTGACATATGCAGTATATCCCTGGTAATCCTGACTTATGTAGTTTTAATTTTCATTTATGGGTAATAAATTTACCTATAAATTTTCCCTCTATCTGGTCTAATGTTTCTTCTGGTGACTACAATATGTGCACATAATTCCTTCATTACTTGACAGTGATTCTCAATACCTGTTTACCAGATCTTCCATCATGTTATTCAATCATAATGGGCTGATATTTCCTGATGAAGTGCCATTCTTTAGAACAAATTTTCAATGAACACTTCTCTTCTCACCTTACACCTTGACAATTTGATGCCATTTAAGAGAACTAAGTAACCATGAGGTGTCAGCAGATAGGATTTAGAGATGAAGGCTGAAAAATATTTGCATTGGCAAACTACCGTGCTGGTAGTAGCTTTTTATGGATTAATCAAAATAACAAAAAAGTAAAATAGAATAAGTAACCTCATTTCACCACATTAAATGCTCTTTAAATGAATTTCTTACCTTTTTAGAAGACTCTGATTCATCCTGAAAACAAGCTGTCATTTAGGAAGCCTCTGGTATGAACTTGTTAATGCTACTAACTACATTTACTCCAAAATGAAATAGAATAGTCTAATAGCTGGTTCCCAGTTATCTGTTCTGTAATCACCTGTATTTTACCATGGTGTCCAGCAACTTGGCTCTTGCTATGGTAAAGCTTTTCTTTGGCTCTGTGTCACACCCACTACATAGAATGATAAATTAAGAATGACAACAATTTCTTGATTAATTTTTTTATCTATTTCTACAGAGATAGATGATCTTCTGCTTCTGTGTCTCTGCATTCTCCCTGGCTTTCAGGCATTCCAAACTGCAATCTGCTTGACCCGATGGTAAACCCAACACTGCCTCTCTCTACAGATGCCTCTCCAAGATCTACATTAATTTTATAATAAGCGAAGTTTTTCTGCAATTTCAGAAGAGGGACAACCTGAGATAATTTGATTCTATACATAACCAAGAGCCATGTTCATTTTCCCTGGAAATTTCTTCAGTCTGCACAAGGGGCTGAATATTTTATCTGAGCTGGCTAGCAGGAAAATTATATCCAGCCAGTAATCATTAGTGAAATGATAAAGGAGCAGCTGTGCCTAGTTTTGTGGTCCTAATGTTTGCCTTAGATTTGGCCTAATCAGAGTCAGATGATCGTCACATCTGGCTTAAGCAAAGTGGGTATTTTCTCAGTTTTTGAAGCAGGTCCGAAGTGAATAGCAGGAATACATCTCTAGTTTTTAGCCTTACTCTCCACTGTTTGATTTCTAGTTGCCTAATAACTGGGAAACTTTTTTCAGGTGCCCCTATTCAATTTGCTTGGACTTGCATTAAAAAAACCTACTTTAAACCCCAGCAACATTTTTAAGGATGTGTAAAATCAGTGAAAAGGACAGTAGCATAGCTGAATGCACCACTTCTTGTAAGACTGCAGATAAAGATTTAATAATGCTTGCTTCCTTCTTTTGCTTAATTAAAAAGGACTTAGTGCTTCACCTACTTTAATTATAAACCTATAAAATACAAGGGAAGAGGCCATTTTTTCCAGTGATGAATTGAAAGTATTTGGCTCTCTGTATTTTTTTCTCTTTCTGATAAATTATAATTAGATTACCTCTGAGACAGAACCTTACCATGTAACAAATGCCCAGATCATTGTTGAAGTCAGCTTTATGATTCCCTTAGAGAAATATTGAAGCCATTAAAATGGCCAACAGGAAGCTCATCTTTGGCTGAGGTAGCTTATGCTTCCTTTTTTTTTCACCAAGCTGCATTTGTGACATTTAAATCACCAAGCAGTGCTTACTGCTGAAAGGGAAACAAGCAGGAAGAAAGTCTGTTCTCTTCATAAAACCATTAAATGCCAATTTGTGGAATTATTTTTATTTATTGATTTATTTTGTACCAAGCTTAGAGTACTAGAACAACTACTTGCCACTGAAAGGAAGTCAGCTTTTTACTAAAGCACAGTTAAGTATTAACATTTTTGTTTATTTTTTTGCAAGCCATGCTGCTTGAGATCATATTTAACGTAGCATCATTCCCATTGTTATCATTCGCAAGAAAGAAATGATTATTTATGCAACTAAGGAAGCAATTTTGGGAAGTAATCACACCCCAGAGACATTGCTAGGCACAAGGTTCATTACCATTGAGAGAGGAAGTATATTTTGTTCTGAAAAGGATGAAGTTGAAGTTTAAAATACTGAACTGCAGTTTCAGCTAAGCTGCTTGGTTCATGTAGATTAATCTGTCCCTTTAGATTGCCGACCTCATCAGCCCACTGGAATGTGCTTTCAGCTCAAGGCATATTTTTTTTAACCCTTTGATTTATCTCTAGGAGTTAGCACAGTCTGCATTCTGAGAAGATAGAGACGTACTTAGATTACTATTTCAAAATCCTTCCCTTTTCCAATTTCAAGTCTGTTGCATCCTAACTTTGATATAACTTGGCATGTTCTCTGCAGGAATGTGGCTTCTGTTTTAATATCAAAAGCTTACTAATACTGGGCATGGTTCTTCTGCATTTTTCCTTGAAGTTGTCACTCAGTTTAAGTGAATGACATTAGTGAAAGAAAATTGGCTTTTGAAATTGATCTCAAAGCAGCAGAGAGTTGTTTAAAATTCTTCTACGTAGAGGATGTAGGATCTGACAGTTATTTCTTTGTGAGATGAGTAAAAGCAAGTGTGAGTGCTGTATTTTTTATGTACAACTTGGGAGGAAAAAGTAATTTAGATCCAAGGATCAGACATTAAATACATTCATAGGTTCTATAATAAAGTATACTACCACCCCAAAATCTTGTTCAGTTAATTTTCATCAGAATCAGTAATTGCACAGAATTTCCCTTTACTTTTGAAAGTAGTAACTTCCTCAGAAGTAAATCCAGTTATATTCACTGAAGAGAAAGCTAACTTTAGATATGTCAACACAGAGTGTTGGTGTCTTTAATGCAAAAATGGAAATCAGATTTCCTGCTTAGTTAATGAGGAATAATTTGTTCAGATCAGTCCTAAATAAGTGCAATGAGTTTTGTGTAACAAGCTAGTGACTTTTATAGAAAGATGTATTCAATTTACATTGAAAAGATGTATCTAGTAAGTGTAACAAGTGTCAAACTAGCAGAACAAAAGAGAGATGCACACTTCAGATTAAACACTGCTGGATGTTTGTTTTCAAATTAATTTTTATTTTTTTTATTTTTTAAAAAACTATCTGTTCAGATCTGTTGCCATGTTCTACTTCCCCATTATGGAGAGTATTTTAAGTAACATCCTGCAAAAACTACCATTGATAGTTTAGTTTGTGTTGATTGATACCAACTTCAGTGTAGCTACTGTTGTTAGAAAGAGGCCCATCTCTTGTGATAAAGCCTTGTCAATGGGTTTTCTTAATACAGTTAGGTATCCCTACTCTCTACAACCCTCTTCTCATGGAAGAGTGATCAACCCTATCCCACCTGAGTTTTAGGAAAGCTGTTAAGTCCTATTTATTTCCTCCAGCACAAAAATAAGGGATGGTTTGATCAAAATGATGTTGTGAGCACATGATTGTTACCCTGCTATTATTATTGTTAATGTTGTTATCCTGATTTGGTTTTATGCATTTGCTTTTCTTCTCTTTTACTGATGTATTATTTTTATGAGCTCATTAGCCAGTTAATACCATTTGGGATTGGGCACACATAGTAAGTGAAATAAATGCAAATATTTTGAATACTGACTTTAAAGTTGTTGATACCATGAACATTCAGTACATCCAAGCATCCCCAATCTACAGGGGTAGATTTTTAGGAGTTGTGGGGATGACCTGCATAGGAATAGATTGGCAAAAACTAGATACCTGCATTATTCTGTAATTCAAAGTCATGAATTCAATACAATGGCAAAGCACATAGACTTATATACTGATTTATAGTGCTTTACAGTTCTTTCTAAGATGTTTACAATGTCAACATATTGGCCCCAATAATCTGGGGCTTCATTTTACCAACTTTGGAAGGATGGAAGGCCGAGTGAATCTTGAACTGGTCAGGATCAAACTGCTGGCAGTTGGCAGAGTTAGCCTGCAATACTGCATTCTCATCACTGTGCCACAAATCACATATAGTAGTTCCGTTGGCATAATATAGCATATTAGAAATAAAGCATTTAACCAATCCTTCTATTGCATCACTGTAATCCATAGCAACTTTGAATCTATACTGGTAAATGGTGTATTTCGTTTTAAATTAAACTTGCCATGTTCCTTTACTTCCCTGACATTGGTTTGAATAGAAGACTCCAGAGCAGTTAGAAATAACTGAGAAACACTCCCACCTGCACTGGATTGCCATGGCATTAAAGCAAAACAGATCTTTTATTTATTAAACCTTGCTAGTAGAAGGAATAAAACCCACAGTTAACAGCTTAAACTTATATACAAGACTATTTTTAAAGAGAGTTACATCTCTGCAAATGAGTTTAACTTGTCTCTGAGGGGAAAAGGAGGAGGAATAGTTATTAATGATAGAATCCTTTGCAAATACTTGAGAATATTTCTGTTATTAAAGATGTTAATTTATATTTCCCAAATGGAAAGGCAACAGAGTGCAACAATAGTTTCTACTAGTTTTGCATGCACTACCATTTTTTTAAATGAAGATATTAATAATGTACATTTGAAGGAAATATCACACATGTGTGAAAGTTCCATAACAAAAAGCATATACTCCCTGTTAGGGAAAAAGCTTTAAAAATGTGCATGTTAAAATATCTCTCTCTCTCTCTCTCTCTCTCTCTCTCTCTCTCTCTCTCTCTCT
>NW_020769315.1:6639337-6689288 GCF_900518735.1 Pseudonaja textilis | reverse complement strand
AACTTTCCATTTTATCTTTTTTTTTTCTGATACCACCTAAATGGAAATCACTAAACATATTAAGAAGAAGCATACTAAGTTATATCATTAAGTAAATAAATACAGGACAGTGCAATGAGATCCCAACATACCTGTTCTCTCCTCCTTTCAAACCAGCTGTAATTTAGCAATATCACTTAGACCTATATACTGCTTCACAGTGCTTTACAGCCCTCTCTAAGTGGTTTACAGAGTCAACTACTGCCCCCAACAATCTGGGTGCTCATTTTACCCACCTCAGAAGGATGGAAAGCTGAGTCAACTTTGAATCTGGTGAGATTTGAACTGCCAAATTGCAGGCAGCCAGCAGGAAGCAGAAGTAGCCTGCAATAATGTATTCTAACCACTGCACCACTGCAGGTCATTTGCTCATTTTCCTTCTTTTTCTCCAGTCTCAGGATAGAAAATGTCTGCAATCATTTAGTTAGATGGTGCCTCCAAGTTAGACTTGACTCCTGGTGAATGCACAAACAATGCAACAATCTCAAGCTATATTCAGTAATAACCATTACCTCTTCAAAAGGCATTCTTGTAATCTGTCTGCTTCCATCCATCTACCTTATATGTTGTCTTTCCCCTTCTTCTACTTCTTCAAACTTGCCAAACAGTTAGATGTTGCTAAAGTAAGATACCCTGCTGAGAAGAATTGATCTTGACACCCCAAGAATGTGTCAGAGTTTGCAGCAATCCAACCAGCAGACAAGTAAATAATTCAGCAGGATTTCTTTATAGAAGAAACTTCTTTATATACTTTATATACAGTACTATGCATGTATACAATACCTTGCAGCAGAGGTCAGAACCAGAACTCAGAATCCAGAAGTCATAATCACAGAAGTAATATAAACACAGAAGCAATATCATACAGAGGACCAAAGATGCAAGGACAAACTAACTCTTATATACAGACCAGTAACCCTAAGCCACACTCAGTCTCCAAGCCATCTGGTTCACAACAGGTTCTGTTTCTTAGTCACCAAACAGTTCCCATTGGCTGACCTGTTACCATGTCTATTCCAATTCATGAACTCTCATATAATGACAGAATGACTGTGCTGTTGAATACTCTGGTGCAGGTCAATTTTTCAACTTCTTGAAAATAAATGGTGCATAAACCTGCATTTCCATGGCATAGCACAACAGAACTAATTTTGGCCAAGGAAAGAGGAAAGAAGGGTGAAGACTAAAATCCTGGCACTTATCTAAATGGCCTTTGGGGAGTGGGGATAGGTGGATATCTTTCCAAATAAGTACTTAGCTTCAGAAACCTCATATTTAAATTTTCTAAAGTCAACTATATGGATGCCATTTGTCATGTTCTTCCCTTGGATCTTTCCTCTCTTCGCTAAATTTCTCAGTTTGCTCTTCCAGAAAAAATGTTTTTTTTCCTCTCTTTTGTTCCTTTTGCAAAAATGGGACATTGATGGCAGGAAAATTAATAATTTTAGGATAGTTGAAGACAGAATTGAGTACAATTTTTTTATTGGTCCATTAGTGAACAATCAGTTTTGTAGCTGATGGTTCTCTAAATAGGTATAAAAGATCCCATCTGGTAACTAGTAAGGACAGATTATTAATTAAGTACCAGGAAATTATTTGAACTCAAGACGAGAGTGCCAGATTCTAGCTAACGGTCTATCCCATAACAACAGAAGCTAGTGGTGGTGTTCTGTCGCAGATCCTTTGATGATCCTTAAAACCCTGGGCCTGGTTTAGTCAAATCCCATCAAGGGTTCTGATAATACTGTATTATCATTTGTCAGGGCTTCAACAAAACCACCCTCATTCAAATCAAAAGTCTCTAGCCACATCTCAGAGAAAGTAAATTGATTTTTTAGGAGTGGCCATTTTGGTGTAAGCTGGATGCAACCGATACTAAATTACATCATACATTTCCCCCTTGATCCTGGTCTCCCCCCCCCCCAGATGTGACTTCTCCAATGGGACACATCCATCTCCAAGAGTCATCCATCATGCTCTCCAATAAACGTCTTATGCTCTGACAACTTTGGGCTGCCAGGGTGATTATCTAGGCATTTCAAGAATGCCTTGTTTTCCCCCACTCCCTTTTTCTGGCAGCTAAAAAGACCAAAGCAGTATCTTTTTAGTTGATATCATTCCTAGGGATAACATTTTACAGATGGGGGCAAGGGGAACTTTGGGGAGAAAAATACACTGTAACCCTCTGCTCAAAGTACTACTCTGTTGCATGTAGTTTCTTATTAACATTGTTTAAGTATTTGGAAATTGAAATACTATACTGCCCTTTAGAATTCCACCATTTTATACAGCGAGGAGGCTGGCTGCTGCTATTATTATTGTTAATGTTATTAGAGATTCAGAATCTATTACTAGATCTGATGAAATTGTTTTTTAAAATTAAATTGATTAT
Source organism: Pseudonaja textilis (assembly GCF_900518735.1). The sequence goes on along the minus strand of NW_020769315.1, from coordinate 6,686,857 downwards.
ACATATAAACCAAAGCTGGAATAAATCCTTGTTATAATTAGATTAAGAAACATGGCAGCAGAAGAATATAGGAAAGAGAGCATGGTTGTGTCTTATGTGCAGGAAATTAGAACTCCTTTTTAGCAATTAAGGCTTTGACTCTAGAAAGTCTTAGGTGCTGCTGCTGTATTAACCATTGATGGACAGCCAAAAGTGTTATCCAAATGGGAGCAATCAAATCTTTGCCCTTCTTTTCTGTTTGCTTTTCTGGTTCACCCTGGAGAGTGCTGCAGGGCTATATTTCTGCTCCAATTATTTAGGGTGAATTATGCTGAAGAAGAGCTGCCAACTGGGCCTGAAAATGGGAATGATGTTGCTATTGCTAGGAAAGGGCACCTGAACTGTATTTGTAAATGGAATCAGCAGGACTTTCTGTATGGAGTAGGTCCCATTGTGAAGCCTATGTGGCAAAAGGTCTATGATGAGTTCAGGCCCTCCTACTAAGGAAAAGTGGTCATTCCCCACTTAAGTTGCAATATAGTTTCAAAAGGCACTGGTATGATTGGTTGACATCATATTTCTGGGCAGTAAAAATATACTCTTCACCAACAAGGTGAAGTAGAAGGTGAAGTTTTTGAAATAGAATAGAATAGAATTCTTTATTGGCCAAGTGTGATTGGATACACAAGGATTTTGTCTTGGTGCAAATGCTCTCAGTGTACATAAAGAAAAGATACATCCATCAAGAGTCAAGAATCATCAGGTACAACACTTAGTAATAATCATAGGGTACAATAAGCAATCAAATCATACTAGGAAACAGTCATTATAAATCATAAGGATACAAGCGACAAAGTTAAAGTCATACAGTCACAAGTGGGAGGGGATGGGTGATAAAGAGTGATGAGAAGATTAATAGTAATAGTAGTGCAGACTTAGTAAATAGTTTGACAGTTTTGAGGGAATTATTTGTTTAGCAGAGTGATGGCATTCAGGAAAAAGCTGTCTTTGTGTCTAGTTGTTCTGGTGTGCAGTGCTCTACATTATGAAATATACATAGAGGTCAATTGGTATTAATACCAATTGATTTTTATGTATATTTCATAATATACTGCATTTACTTTGAACACAGTGCAAATAAACTTAAAAATGCTAAATTTCAATTTATTTCTAAACAAAGAATACAGAGTTTATCTTGCTTTTTGCTCTTTATATGCTACCAGATCATGTGAAGTACTACTTTATAAAGCCTTAGTAAGGCCACATTTGGAACACTGTATCCAGTTTTGGTCACCACATTATAAAAAAGTTGTTGGGACTTTAGAAAAAGTCCAAAGAAGAGCAACTAAGTTCTGATTAAAGGACTGGAGACAAAAGCATATGAAAAACGATTGCAGGATTTGAGTTTGGCTAGTCTAGCAACTAACAACAACAAAGTCTAGAGAAAAGAATGGCTAGAGGTGACATGATAGCAATATTGCAGTATTTGAGAGGCTCCTACAAAGAGGAGGAGGTCAATTTTCCAAAGCACCAGAGGGCAGGACAAGAAACAATGTATGGAAATTAATCACGGAGAAAACCTGAAATTACGGAAAACTTCCTAAATGTGAGGACAATTAACTGGTGGATTAGCTTGCCATCAGAAGTTGTAGGCGCTCCATCACTGGAGGTTTTTAAGAAGAGACTGGGCAGTCACTTGTATGAAATGGTATAGGGTCTCCTGCTTGAGCAGGGGGTTGGACTAGAAGATCTCCAAGGTCTCTTCCAGTTGTATTTTGATTGAAAGATCTGGGCTTCAAAAGCTCACATATCCACAGCACAATGGCAAGTATATAACTCTTCCTACATCTTCAAAATCTGTTTTGAAAGGTCTTCCAAGCTTTATGGCCCAGGAAGATGGTTAAAAGAAAGAAGAACAAGTTGTCCAAGTGGACAGCTGCTTCCATAATTCTAGCCATTATTCACACAATGATTTAAATGTAATAATCATTATCGAGGTACACCACAATGCAAAATTAAATTTCAACAATTATAATTCTTTTGAGCAACTATTACTTTCTGTTATATTGACTGGGCTAAAAGGAGCAGAGAAAGAACTCATATGGCTTTCCCCGGAATAGAGCCCAATAAATTTATGGACTATTGTTCTTATTATCTGAATCACATGACCAGTAGTGAAGTTGGAAGGAAGTTTAGGGGAATTGTACCTAGAAGACAGAAGGACAAGAGAAATGCTAACTTGGAGATACATACAGGCAGTCCCTGGATTAAGAACTTCCGACTTACAGATAACTCATGCTAACGGTCTGACACAAAGCATATTATATTAAAAAAACTGAGCTAAATACAATGGTTTATAATAACAAACACATATATTATTTTGTGATACTCATGAAAATATTGTGAGGTTTCGGCAATTTGTCAGCTTGAGGATGAAGAATTTCATTCACTATTTTAAATCACATTGCCATTAACACTGTGTTGAGTCTGTAACTTTGCATTTGGCTTAAATTATTTCTTATTTACCCTTGTAACCATACTTATGAAGTGCCAAGCCAATGCAAGTGCCAATGATGCATTAAAAAAATGAAAACAATGAATATTGAAATTAAAATGGAAATAAAAAAAGCAACCAAAAGAGGTAAAACACCATCTTTCATTGCAAAAGTGTGTGGCTATAGTCAATAACGATCGAAACAATTTCAAAGGGTAAAGTGAGAATAATGGAGCATGTGAAAGGGTGAAAGCTACAATTATTGCTAAGCAACACAGTGGTTTAATCATTGAAATGAAAAGACTATTGATAATTTGGTTAGATGATCAAAATCAGCATAATATGCCTGTTAGCCTTACTTAATTGCAAGGAAAGGCTCAAAGACTTTTCAAGGATTTAAAAGCTGCATGTGCAGCCAGTGAAGGTGATTGTGAGGAAGAATTTGTTGTGAGGTTCAATATTTTCAAAAGGAGAGGAAATTTACATTGGGTAAATTTACATAAGATTAAAGTAGAAGCCAAGCAGCAAGTGCCAATTTCATTGTTAAAACAAATATTTAAGAGGTTGTTTGCCAGACCAAATTTTTTTTACATGCACACAGGCACACATCCATAAACACATTCCTCAATATGTGTCTGTGTATGGATATGTATATAAAAGTGTGCATGTATGTGTGTGTGTGCATATATATATATAGTATCTTGGCGAGCACAAGCACAAAGCCAAAAGCACCAGCCTGAAGATGTCGAGTGGGACCTCGTCGAAACATCGCCAAGATACTCTCAATCTTACATGGGAAAAGACGCGAACACGCCAAGACCTGCACACACACACACACACACACCCTGTGACAGTTCAATTGACATTGCCAAAAACTCTTCGTCGAATTCATCCGATTTTCCATGTTAGTTTGTTGAAACCCGAGCATACCTCTACACTGAGACCGTCCCAGACTGATCCCCCCGTACCATTGTTGATTGAGGGTGAACAACATTTATATATATGTGTGTGTGTGTGTGTGTCTTCTGAGGTTCTCGTGGGTATTTGTATGTGGATCTTTGGTTATTCGGGTTTTCTCCCGCGTAAGATTGGAAGTATCTAGACAACGTTTCAATGAAGTCTCATTCATCATCTTCAGGCTTGTGTCTTCAGCTCTGTGCTTCTTAGAGTGATGTGAGCTTGCAGCTGCTTCTTCCTTTTAACTGCTAGTGGGGGTGTGACTTGATTGGGTGGGGGTTTGGCTGTGTTCTGATTGGGTGTGTGTGTGTTCTCATTGGTTGGGGGTGTGTTCTGTTCGGGTGGGGGCTTGGTTGTGCTCAGGTTAGTCTTAGTTGCTGGAAGATTTGAGCTGGTGAGCTGTGATCCTGCTGTTTGGCTTCGCATTCGTGGTCGTGCCGCATCTTCATGGTGGGTGTCAGTTTGCTTCATGTATGGCTCGGAGGGGTTTGAAGTGGGTAGTGATGCAGCTGCAGTGCGGCTTCTGGTCCGTGGTCGTGTCTCATCTTCTGTGTGGGTGTGAGTCTGCTTTCTACGTGGAAGTGTGGTGGTGGCACCAGACCCACACCCACAAGGGCCACACAAGATGTGTGTGTGTGTGTGTGTTTTCTTAAGTTTTCGTGGGTACTTAAATGTATGGTATTCAGCTTTGTTCGGGTATTTTCCCACGTCATTATAGTTGTGCTTTTAAAGTTGTAGCAACGTTTCAGCAGAATCTCATCTGCCATTATCAGGCTTCTGTATTGTGTTCATCTGTGAGTCAGACTTTTACAGTTGTTCCAGTTTTAAATTTGGGGCTAGCCTACTGCTGTGCCAGAATGGTTTTTTCTTCATCCTGATTGGTTGGGAGTCTTGGTCTGTGTTTATTGGTCTTGGAGTTTGCTGTGTTCTGGTTGATTAGGGTTTCTAATATCTTCTGTTTGTTTTGTGGCTTTTTTGTGTCTTGATTGGCTGGCAACATTGTGTTCCTGTATTGGAGGCTTTTAGTGCAGCTTGGCTCTAAGTAAATGGATGGCTTTCATTAGTTAGGAAGCTAGGTTTCATCTGGGTGCCTGGTTGGGGTGTGTTTGAGCTGGAGGTATCAGGGGGGGGGGTATCTGTTTGTGTCCAGGTGTTTGCCTGGCTTGTGGTGTGGAGATTTTTTTGTTTGTGAGTGCAGGCTTCCAAATAATTGGCAGTCTGGTGGAATCATCTCTTCTATTCATACTTTCAGGTCTTTTTTCAATCTCTATGGCTTCTCTGATAATTCTGTGGCTGGGGTTTTCTATAGTGGCTAGGGTTTTGGTGCCATTGAAGTTGATGCTATGACCTGTGGCTTTCATGTGTTGGATTAGTGAGGAAGTGTGTTCCAGCCTTTTTACTGCATTTTTGTGTTCATCCAGGTGGGTACTTATTCTTCTATTGGTCTATCCAATGTATGTGGCTGGGCATGATGCACAGGGGACTTCATATATGCCTTTGTTTTCCAGGTCAAATTTATCTTTGGGGTTTCTTAGGATGGCTGCTATTTTTCTGTCTGTTTTGAAGGCAGTCTTGATGTGATGCCTGTGTAGTATCTTACTGATTTTGTCTGTAGTACCTCTTATGTAGGGCAGGACAGCTGTTCCATAGGTCTGTTCATCTTCTAGGTCTCCATTATGTCTCACTGTGTTTTTGTGGATCAAGCTGGTGATTTTGCTTTTGTGGAAGCCGTTGGCTGTCAGTACTTTAGTCAGGGTGCATAGTTCAGTCTTTATGTGTGTCTTGTCTGCCAGGCGTTTGGTTCTGGAGATTAGTGTTTTGGCCATGGAGTTTATTTGTGCTGGGTGGTGGTGGGATTGGGCGTTGAGGTAGTGGTTGGTGTGTGTTTTCTTCTGGTATATGGTGTGTCCTTGTGTACCATCTGTTTTTTTGTAGATTAGTACAGCTAGGAATGGTAGTTGTTTGTTTGTTTCCGTTTCCATGGTGAACTTGATTTTGGGGTGTGTGTGTGTTAGGAAATGTGTCATCAATGTATCTTAACCAGAGTTTGGGTTTGTGGGTGGCGTTAGCCAGGGCTCTGGATTCAAATTCTTCCATGAACAGGTTTGCAATGACGGGTGACAGTGGTGATCCCATGGGGCTCCTTCAAATTTGCTTGTATCTTTGTCCTTTGTATATGAAATATGTGTTGGTTAAGCAGTGTTCTGCTAGTTCCATGAGGTGATTAGCTGATTGGTATTTATTTTTGATGATTTGAAGAGTTTCGTTTATCGAGACTTGAGTGAATAGTGAAACCACGTCGAAACTTACAAGCAGATCTTCTTGTTCCACGTGTAGATCTTTGATCATTTCCAAGAAGTGGTATGAGTTTTGTACATGTGAAGCTGCTGTTTCAGCATGGGGTTGCAGCTGTTTTGCTAAGTGTTTAGCTAGGTTTTATAGTAGTGCTCCTCTGGAGCTGACTATGAGTCTGAGAGGTATGCCTTCTTTGTGTATTTTTGGGGGGCCATATAGTTTGGGGCATCCGGAAGATTTTTCTCTTGGGATGATTGTCTGTTGGATCTCTTTGCTCATGTGGCTGGTTATAATTTTCTTCTTGGTTAATTTTTCCAGATATGTGGTTGAGTCCATGTTTATGGGATTGAATGTGGAGTCTTGGAGTAGGTCTGTCAATTTTGTTTTGTAGTCTTTTTTATCCATTACTACTGTGGTGATTATGATTATGCTGCTATCCTTTTTAGGGCTTGCAGGGCTTTTAGTTCTTCTTTGTGCAAGTTGCTTTTGGGTGGTTTGTTTGTGCATAGGATGTTAGTAACTTGGTGTCTTATTCTGTCAGCTTCATCTGTATTTAATTTAGTTAGGCTGGATTCCATTCCACATATGATGGATTCTGTGGGGATTTTTTGGGGTGCTATAGCATAATTGAATCCTTTGGTTAGGACATCTGTTTCTGTTTTGGTGAGTTCTCTGTTGGAAACGTTATATACTAATTGTTTCGGATGTTGTTGTGAGTTGTTGGGGGCTTTCTTGTCATGTTCTAATTTCTTTCTGCCGAAACGTTGCTATAACTTTAAAAGCACAACTATAATGACGTGGGAAAATATCCGAACAAAGCTGAATACCATATATGTAAGTACCCGCAAAAACTTGAGAATATATATATATATTATTCAGCTTTGTTCAGGTATTTTCCCACATCATTGTAGTTGTGCTTTTAAAGTTGTAGCAACATTTTGGCAGAATCTTATCTGCCATCATCAGGCTTCTGTACTGTATTCTGTATTTTGTCTTTAGGGTTTCTTAGGATGGTGGATATATCCACCATCCTAAGAAACCCTAAAGACAAAATTGATTTAGAAAACCAAGGAGTATATGAAATCCCTTGCACCACACATCGGACAAACTAACAGAAGAATAAGTGCACGCATTGAAGAATATAAGAACTCAATCAAAAAAGAAGAACCGACCTCTTCCCTGGTCCCACACCTCAGAGCCACAGGACATGAGATTGACTTTGAAAATACCAGAACTATCACCAAAACTGAACATTTCAACAACAGAATAATCAGAGAAGCCATAGAGATAGAATAATGCCCATACAGCATGAATAAACGAGATGACACCTCCTGCCTACCAGCCATTGGAAACCCGCCCTCACGAACAGACGAGTACCTAACATGAAGAATGACACCAGACCCACACTCACGGGGGCCACACAAGATGCTACCACCACACTTCCACATAGAAAGCAGACTCACACCTACACAGAAGATGAGGCACGACCACGGACCAGAAGCCGCACTGCAGCTGCATCACTACCTGCTTCAAACCCCTCAGAGCCATACATGAAGCGAACTGACACCCACCATGAAGATGCAGCACGACCACAAACATGAAGCCAAACAGCAGGATCACAGCTCACCAGCTAAAATCCCCCAGCAACTAAGACTAACCTGAGCACAACCAAGCCCCCACCTGAACAGAACACACCTGCAGCCAATCAGAACATGGCCAGCCCTCCAACCAATCAAAACACAGCCAAACCCCCACCCAATCAAGTTACACCCCCACTAGCAGTTAAAAGGAAGAAGCAGCTAGATGCAAGCTCACATTACTCTGAGAAGCACAGAGCCGAAGACACAAGCCTGAAGATGATGAATGAGACTTCATTGAAACATTGCCTAGATACTTCCAATCTTACACGGGAGAAAACCCAAATAACCAAAGATCCACATACAAATACCCGCGAGAACCTCAGAACACACACACACACACACACACACACACACACACACACACATATATATATAGTTTTAAACAAGAAAACCCTAATCAAACTAATATTAAGAAGAACAGAAGGAATTCAAAGAAAAAGCAAAAAGTGCAAGAAAAGAAAAGAACACTGAAGGAAAATTGAGAAAGAAAAAATATAGAGGCTTCTGCTATTCTTCAAAGCAGTTATATCTAACACTATATTTTAATCTTTCTAGTGTTATATCAGATTATTTTTATTTCTGTAACCTGTCCTATCTAATCTTCAAAAGTATAAATCATTAATTCATTTTTTTCCTTTTATGGAAATAATCAAGAAAAGGCTTCCGTCCCCAATAAATGTCTTTTCTCTAATCAAAGAAGTAAATTTATCCTTTAAAAAAAATTGATTTTATGATTTTAATATTCTTCCATAGTGGATAGTATTGAATATTTCTATTTCTGTACATATAGTTAGCCCACTGCACTAATCATATAAATAATCTTCCATGCCTTTTTTTTCTATTTGTCCATTAATTGTACTTCAATTCAATATAGATTTTTAAATTCCTCTTATCAAAGTATGTGTTTGAATCAATTTTTGTAGCTTTTTCACATATCCACAAAGTGTTGAAGTATTCCTTCATTTCTACCATACATTGTATGTTCTTTTATACATTCTAGATAATTTTTCTAGCCTCATGAATCAATGATGCATCATTTTATTTTAAAAAAGTCTCGGGATCATAATTCAGTGTAAATCTTAACCCTTATAACCACATTTTCCTATTCATTCATCTGTATATTCTAACCAAAATTCTTAACCCAGTTGATCAGGTATTCTTTAACCTATTCTTCCTTTTTTTCAAATGACAACTAAAGTTTGTACATTTTAGCAGTTACATGTTTACCATCATTACACAAATGTACCTCAAACTGCGTCTTGCTTTTCTTTGTTTTATCCATTTGTTATCTGATAACTGTAAATGGGAAAACCATTGACAACTATACCCATCTGCTATTACTTGGTCTCTTGGTTTAGTTTTAAATTCTCCTTGATGGTTTGCCAGATCAAATAGTTAATATAGAGAAGACTGGCTTCTTTTTGGATAAAATTTCCTGCAAGGACCTATTTTTCAAAAGAGGAAAAAAGTGCACCAGGACATAAAGTATTGAAGGATAGGCTTAAATTATCACTTGGGGTAATACAGGCAGGAATTTTAAACATAAGTCTTTGCCTATGGATTGGCGCACCTCACTTGTCTTGGCCTACTACTGATCCCATTAGCCAAGGAACTTTGGCTGGCAGAAGAAACATCAAACTCCAGAACTGAAAAGATTCTGGGTAAAAGAGTTAGCTGAAACTGTTAAATCTGGGAGGATGGGTCCAAGAATGGAGACAAGACTCAGATAGCAACAACAGCTCTTTATTAGTGACTTCAGATCTGAGCGAAATATCCCAGCCGCAGCAGCCCCTTATATAGGGCTGGCTGAGGCTAGGCAGCCAATGACGGTGATTTGAGTTTGCCGCGCTTGGCTGGGCCAACTGCGGCAGCCCGTTTACTAGCCAATCAGATCAGTCTGCAGTGACCAATCACAATTCGCTATTCGTGGGCCAATCAGAGTTGCAGGCTTTCGAGCCTGCTAGTCCGGAACACCCCTCCCCTCTTGGTTCCATTTAAGGGGCAGAGTTATGTAGTCTCGCAGGTAGGCGGGTCTTCGTACCTGTCTACCTGACTTGCGTAATTCCAATTGTCCGTGTTCAATTTCGGGTTCAGACGGACTGCTTGCTGGATCTAACTGGAATGGTGAACCAGTGCCATAGTTGTGACTCTCTGGTGACCTCGGGGTGATTGCGTCATCAGCTTCGTTGCTACTGCTATGGCTCCCCGGGCTCGCTGAACCTGCTTGGTTGCTGCTTCTAGGTGAAGTGTTCGTTTGCCCAGGTTCAACTACAGTCGGTGAGTATTGTAAGCTATGATGTGGTGATCTCGGGGTTAGTTCTGATGGGACAGGTGTTGGTTCTATTTCAGGACTCACGGCTTCCCCTCCCCCCCTGGTGTCAGGGCTGGGGTCAGGGATGGAAGTTGTGGTCAGTCTGGAGCGTAGCTGGTCAATGTGGCATTTCCATGCTCTGCCATCAGTGGTCAGTAGGCGGTAGGAGCGGGGGCCTGTGACTTGAGTTATTTGAGCAGGAATCCAGAGGGGATCCCCTGAAAAGTTTTTTGCAAATACAAGGTCTCCTACCTTAAAGGCGTGGTGCTTGCTGCTGGAACCCAGGGGTTTTTCTGGGGTGTAAGCAGGGTGTAACCGGTTGAGAGGCGATCTGAGTTTCCTGGCCATCAGGAGTTCAGCTGGGCTCTTGTTAGTCTTGCTGTTAGGTGTGATGTGCTGGAGAAGGAGCATCCTAGTGACTTTATCGTGGATGTTTCCTTGTTCCATTTTTTGTAGAGTTTTCTTTGTGAACTGAACCATTGGTTCAGCCCTACCATTTGCCGCTGTATGAGCCGGCGATGTTAGTGCGTGTCGGATGCCCCGTTCAGCTAGTATTGTTCGAAGGCTAAGGCAGTAAATTGGGACCCATTGTCGGATACCAGGACATCGGGTAGGCCATGTGTTGCAAAGAGTCTGTTTAATTTCTTGATGACTGCATCCGTAGTGGTTGTTTTCATTTTATTAACCTTGAGCCAGTTAGAATATGCGTCTACTGTTATTAGGAAAGTGTGTCCTTTAGTAGGTCCCGCAAAGTCAATATGAATACGTGACCAGGGACCTCTGGGTGTTTCCCATTCTGCTGGTGGAGCTTTTGGTGGGGCTGAGTGGTTTTCCTGGCATCTGTTACAGGAGGCGACCCAGGTTTCAATTTGTTTGTCCATACCTGGCCACCAGGCGTAGCTCCTCGCCAGCGCTTTCATACGCACGATGCCTGGTGTCCATCGTGCAGCATTTGTAGGACTTTTTTTTTTGTAGTTTAGTTGGTATGACCACTCGGTCTCCCCATAATACGCACCCTCTTTGTGAGAAAAGTTCTGTCTGTCTGTTCTTGAAGGGTTTGAAGGTTTCGTTGGGCTCATTTTCTGGCTATCCCCTCTTCACCCAGCCAAGAACTCGTGCCAAACATGAGGTTTTTTTGGTTTCAAAGGCGAAGTCCTGGGCAGTTAGAGGAGGTGAGGGAATTGTCTCGATTTGTAGTATTGGTAGCGTGGGAGCTGGGTCATCTTGCAGTTCGGGTAGTGGAGAGTGGCTTAAGGCATCTGCGTGAGGAATAGATTTTCCAGGGCGATGCCTTAGTTGATAGACGTAGGCAGCTAGGAACTCCGACCACCGCGTCATTCTGGGGGATAGAATGTGTGGAGTAGGTTTGTCACCTGCCAGGATGCCAAGTAATGGTTTATGATCTGTGATGATGGAAAATGATCTCCCATATACATATTTGTGGAACCTTTTGATTGCAGATACAATTGCAAGGGCTTCCTTGTCTAGGTGACTATAGTTTCTTTCTGTCTTTGACAAAATTCTCAAAAAAAATGCAATTGGTGCTTCGGTGCTGTTTGGTAGGACGTGGCTCAGGATAGCCCCCACCCCAAAAGGTGAGGTGTCACAAGTAACAGTCAATGGGAGTGTTTCGTTATATTGTATGAGCACTCCATCTGAAGTGAGAAGATCCTTTACTTGTTGGAAAGCATGTTCCTCCCGTCGTCCCCAAAACCAGGAGGCCCTTTTATCGAGGAGTCTATGAAGGGGTTCAGCAACAGTCACCTTCTGGGGTAGGAAAATGTTATAAAAGTTAATGAGTCCCAGGAAGGCTTGAAGGTCTGTTTTGTTTTTGGGTCTTGGGGCATTTTTGATGGCTGCCAATTTCTTTTCTGTAGGGTGAATTCCTTGTTTGTCAAGGAGGTAACCAAGAAATTCAACCCTTTCTGTACATAACTGGCACTTTTCCTTTTTAACCTTGAGGCCAGCATCTTTGAACCTTTGTAGGACTGTTCTGAGGCATTTCTCTAATTGACTCTTTGTTGGGGCGGCTATTAATACGTCATCAAAATAGGGCACGACCCCTTTTATGCCCTGCAATAGTCTCTCCATCAGGCTTTGAAAAATGCCAGGTGCTATGCTGACTCCAAACTGGAGCCTGTTACATTTGAACGCGCCTCGATGTGTAACTATAGTTTGGGCTTCGGCGGTTTTGGCATCAACTGACAGCTGTTGATAAGCTTGGGCCAGATCTAGTTTTGTGAATATTCTGCCACCCCCAAGTGAATGTAGGAGATGCTGAACGACTGGTACCAGATAGGCGCTCTGCTGCAGTCCGTGATTGAGGGTGGCCTTGTAGTCTCCACAGATTCTCAGGGACCCGTCAGGCTTTATGGGGGTGACAATTGGTGTCTCCCATCGGGCGTGGTCAATGGGTTCTAACACACCTTGTGCAATTAATTTGTCCAGTTGCTCATCAATTTTGGGTTTGAGAGCAAAGGAAACTCGGCGTGGTTTTAGGCAAATGGGCGCAATGTCAGGGCGGAGATTAAATGAAATAGGGGACCCTTTGTACTTGCCTAAATTTTCACTGAAAACTTCCCAGAAATCTTGGACGAGGGCCGCTTCCCAGTCATCGTCTTCGGTATGATGGATGCAAGCCATTCCGATTCCTAATGGCACGAACCACTGAAGGCCCAGTAGGCTTGGTTGGTCTCTATCAACAATGGTGAGTGGTAGTATTGCAGTATGTCCCTTGAAAGAGACCTGGAAATGGCTGGTGCCCATGACTGGAATCCGGTTGCCTTGGTAATCTTTTAGTATGAGTCTCTGACTGCTGAGATCTTGGCGGCGGATGTTGGGAATCAGTTGTTTGAAGGTTTTCCAGGATACCATGGATAGGGAAGACCCGGAATCTACTTCCATGATGCACGGTTTATTTTCGATGGTGACTTCTACATGGATTTTTTTTGTATCAAGCGATGAAGCGTGGCCGATGGTGATGGTCTGATGAGCCTCTTCTCGTCTGGGTATGCCATTAAACCTTCGGGGTCTGTTGTACTGGTTCCACTGGTTGCTAGGGCAGTCCCTCTGTGTGGTGGGGTTGCCATCGGTTCTTTTCAGGCTGTTCCCTCTATGTCTGGGGCTGGAGCCTCTTTTATTTCTGCACACCTTAGCAATATGTCCTCGTTTTTCACAAAAACGACAGATGGCGTCTGGGAATCTGCACTCGGATCGTGGGTGGTTCCCTCCGCAACTGGCACATTGGTAGTTCGATTTACGACCCCGCTGGTCCCGTTGCTCACGTTCTGACCGGAGTCTGTGGACTTCTTCCTCCTCACTGTCTGAGGATGACTCGACATCTTCATGATGGGTGGCCAATGTGTACTTGTCTGAAAGTTTCCCAGCATTGTTGGTGGGTTGGTGGTTGGTCCCACTGGTTCGGCACATTCGTGCTGCTGATTTACGAGTGGCTTCAGCTGCAGTGGCGTCTGCTATGGAATCTGCAAGGGAAATGTCTCCTTTGGCCATGATCTTGCTTTGGACAGTTGGATCTCTCAGGCCAAGGACAATTCGGTCTCTCATGGCTTCTTCTAGATTGGCAAAACCACATAATCTGCCCAGGTTTCTCAGGTCAGCCACGAAATCTCCGATTCTCTCACCATCTCGTTGGTCCCTCTGATAAAACTCGTGCCTGCGAATGAGAGTTGGTACTGCTGGGGCGTAATGGTTGCGACGGATGGGAGCAAGGGTATCCCAGTCCATCGTTTTGACTTCAGCCGGTTTCGCAAGTGCTTTAGCCATTTTAAAAACAGCGGGTCCACAATGCGTTAGAAAAACGGCTCTTTTCTTGCTGGGCGTGGCATCCTTAAGGTTGTTGGACTCCAGGAACATTTGAAATCTGTCCATATATGAGTCCCAGTCCTCACTAGCTGGATCGAATGGGGCAGGTGGTATAGCGCTGCTGGCCATGTCGCCGATGTTGCACTCTGTCAGCCACGTGCTCCTTCAGCTTAGCAAGTGTTCAGCAGGCTTCGTTGTCTCCGTATCCCACCCTCGTCGCCAGTGTTAAATCTGGGAAGATGGGTCCAAGAACGGAGACAAGACTCAGATAGCAACAACAGCTCTTTATTAGTGACTTCAGATCTGAGCGAAATATCCCAGCTGCAGCAGCCCCTTATATAGAGCTGGCTGCGGCTAGGCAGCCAATGACGGTGATTTGAGTTTGCCGTGCTTGGCTGGGCCAATCACCGCAGCCCGTTTACTAGCCAATCAGATCAGTCTGCGGTGACCAATCACAATTCGCTATTCGCGGGCCAATCAGAGTTGCAGGCTTTTGAGCCTGCTAGTCCAGAACAGAAACCTTTAAGCTTACTGAAGCAGGAGTGCCAAGCTTAAAGGCTAGCATTCATTAATTCTCAAACTTAAAGACTCTATCTTTTCTTGTGCATACAAATCAAAGATATTTACCAATAATTATTGTCCAGAGGCTTCAAAAATCATGAACTAGTCTTGTTACAGGAGACTGATGACTTTGTGTCAGAATCATCTACTGCTTCAGATGTCTTTTGTCAAAATAATTAAAGCAGAATTCCATGATTGCAATGCTAGCCCTTCTCATTTTGTATCTGTGCGCAACATCACAATTCATGTTTAAAATGGGTTGAACTTACATTCCACCAATACCACTTTTACCATTTCACCAGTCTTGAAACCCTTCACAAACAGCACAGATTTACAATAATGTTCTTAGCTAGTGTGGGATTCTAGTCCCATATTTAAAATTTAGCTTGTTTATCTCACAGGAGCAAATGGGTAACATATGAGAAATGGAAGAAAGGGTTAAATACACTTCCCTCCTGATTCCCTGCAGCAGTGAAGAAGAAAAAAAAGCTTCTTTGAACCTGAATCTGTTACTTGGTCAGCAAGACCGTGGTGATAAAAAATAATACTGGCATGAGGTTTAATAAAGAAATAATGTGAACTTCAAGTGTGTAATAGGATTTCAACATTGCAGGGAAAGCACCTAAAGCTTGTAAAACAAAGAACTGTATTCTATTTTCCTGTTTTTCTCTACCACATATGGTTAATTACTGTGCCATTGAGGACTATTAAAAAACTCACCTCACAACAAAAGAAACAGCTGCCTCCCTCATTTTCTGAATTCCTACCTTTGAGCTTAGTGTGTTGTTTTTGAACAGATTCAAGGATAATTGATGGCCAGGAAGCTAAGCCACCCTCCAAAGGAAGTGGGTAACAGAACCCTGGCATGATGCTATATACTAGAGGAGCAATTTTGGATCTGACTTGCACTGGGCATATTAGATCATGCATTTCATTTTGAAAATAAAATTCTTAAAAAGAGGCCAAAAAGAAAGGCCAGGAAAAAAAATAAAAGGAGCTACTGAATTTGTGATTCCCCAATGTATTCTTATGTAACCCTTCTTCCTCTGTTTCCTTCTCTCATTCTTTGGCTCCTGCAGATGTTATAAAATAAATGGTTCTACAGAGAGATGCTAGTGAAACATTCTGAGGGTAGAAAAGTCCTTTATAGGAAGACAAAATTTTCCCTGCAATGTCCTGGGGTATGATTGTGCAAAAATAAAAAGAGGAGATTGTCCCAGAACTGGGAAAGCAAAATAGTGTCGGTCCTAGGAAGAAGACCAGAAAGAATTTGCAACACTTTAATGGTTGAAGATTGCATTTATTTTAGGGAGGGGGTACAATGATTATGCAAAGTGGGTGGGGCCAAAATGGGTGGGGCCACATTATGCTCTGTGAGCAGAACTAGGATTTTAGGGTTTTTTAAATGAGCATTTGTCATTTCCTCCGCAAGTGATGCTTATTTTAGAGCTTATGCCACAGTTTCCATATATTTCTTAAACAAAGTAGGAGAAAGTATATTATATTTTAGAAATCCTAGAGATTTCATGCAGACATGATTTAGGAACTTCATGTGGTCCCAGGACCACCTCTGAAGGACAGGATAAATGTAAGGGGCGTGCATAGGTGCACCATCGTGCCAACCCTCCTTGTCCTATTGTCCCCATTTATTTGTACCTATTTCCTGTATTCTTACTCATGTTTATACTTATATCTATTACCTTGTAAGTGATTGACAAATAAAATAAATAAATGGAAAAGTAGAGTAAGAAACATTTCAGAGTGCAGAGAAGGAATAAAAAGCTAGTGACCAGCTATAGCAATGGTTAAAAGAAGATAAATTAATTTAATGCTATCCATAAAAGCATTACCTCCCACACTGTGAAATTAATTTTTGCAATTAGATTCATAGACTAATTTATCTCATATGCTCTTCTTAATAAGCATGGAGGGAAATGACCTTCTTAAAAATAAATCCAAAAAGGGGTAAAAAAGCTTAAACATAAGAGAGAAATGAATATGGTCAACGTGAAAATGTGTGAAATAAATTGTTCAGAAGGCTAAAAAGTATTTTCAGTGGAAAAATGTGATAAAAATCTATATACACACACAAGTCATTTAAGGTGATGTAACAATGATTAATATGAAGAAGATAGTCAAAGACATGTGCCTGCTGGTATGATAAAAATAAACCTTTCAGAAATAGGAGCTCATTGATGTCCAAGCTTGACCCTTCTATTAGGGAGAATTAAGCAATTGCTTAAGCAGAAATCAATATTGGGGTGTCAATTGAGGCCAAGCCCTCACTCAGTGCCTTCTCAAATCACTACTCACAGCAACCACTTCATTATACCTGTTATACAGCTATTGACTGCTGAGGTGAGCCATGTAATATTTGTCTTCATGAGGAAGTTCTTCAAATTATACATGGTGAGCTGGTTGCAGCAGCTTCCTATGTAGAGAACTTTTTCAAGGACTACTTAGGTAGAATTCTAAATTTAGTCAGCTGGTTGGGCCGAAAGTGAATAGTAAGGCTATCACTAATGGAGAAGAAATGGAGGGTGGAATCAAAGTGGATAAGATTTTATTGGAGCATTAGTAGCTTTGTCAGAACTGTACATTGGGGAAACAAAACCACTGTTTCATAAATGCATGGCACAACATAGGAGAACAAATCCTTCAGGAGAAGATTCATTCCATCTGCATTTAAAAGACAAATTCCATTCTTTTGAAGACAGCATTTTGGACAGAGAGGACCACTGGTTTGAAAGAGGAGTCAGAGAGGCCATCTATGTCAAAATTGAGCAGCCCTCCCACAACAGAGGGGTAGGGATACAAAAACATCTATCTCCAGTCTACAACACAGTCTTTTCAGCAGTTCCAAGAAGGCTCCACACCCATTTGCACTACTCAGGTGAACCTGAAGACACAGATAAACCTTCAAGTAGCCTCAGTGACCAGCTGTCTGTAAGGAAAATAAATTCTTCCATTCCCCACCATTCAGTCCAAGCTGAAGAAGCTTCTTGGATGAGAAGCCAAACATCTTCAAATAAAAAACAGTCCAGTTGCCTATTGAAAAAGCACCTTTGGAACAACTTTGTCAATGGGTTCAAGTCGGCATCTGATTTTAATCATGCTAAATAGTTAAGAGCAGCAACAAGAAGGGAATCTCTGGAGAGCATACTGATCTATCTGTGGTACATATTGGCCTATTCAAGTCTAATTACAAACAAATCCCAATGCCACCAGTGCTATCATCATCTTATTATAATTACTAACATCTTAAATTTCAGGAGAAAACAATTCCCACATGATTACAAGCAATATAAAGAAGACAAAAGCAACTTAAATTTCTAGGATCCTTTCTATGGGCAGCTGTGACAAGAGTGTAAAGGGGTAAGGGACAGAGGAAAGAAACCTGCTGAGCAGATTTCAGAGACAATGTTTCTCTCTCTCTCCCTCCCTCTCCCTCCCTCTCTCTGATATCCTTAAACACAGGATTTCAACATCTCAAGCAGCAATTTTATTGGAAGCCTATACATGATGCTAGTATTGTATTTAGTATAGTATATGCTAGTATAGTATTGTATTGTATTTGAGTGTAATTAAACTCTGACAAACAGGAAGAGTATTATTTCTCAGGGGACCAGATTTAAGACAGATACCACATCACTCCAATAAGTAGCACAAGGCATGCAACTCTAGTAAGCTCATACATAAATAAGCATTCATGGCCACATGCTTTTTAAAGGTAACATAATATCTGGGATAAGGACCATCATGACCTGACCATCCTTCAGTCTTCTCCGGGGTGGGATTCTACCAGTTTGCACCTATTCGCTAGAACCGGTGGTTAACATTCTAAGCAGTTCAGAGAACTGGTTGTTAGAAGAAATTACTGGCCTAATCCTGTAAGGAAGGCAGGAAGGAAACATTCTGGTGTTGCTCACAGAAACTGCCTCTCTGTTATTACATTCTTGGCAGGACTAGACTTCCTGTCTCAGGAACTTCTCTGGAGGTTTTTGGTACTTTGCTTGTGTGGAGTGACCATTTAAAGTTAAAGGTACTTTGCTTGTGTGGAGTGACCATTTAAAGTTACAATGGCACTGAAAAAAAGTGACTTATGACCATTTTTCACACTTACAACTGTTGTCATGAGAGGCCAGGCGAGGAGATGTGTGCCTCGATGTGAGTGATATTGAGTTGGCCACAGCCAGCCAATAACATAACCATCAAGCCACGCCTACCCAGTCATATGACCACCAAGCCACACCCACCACCTAAGCCATACCCACAGTTGTTAAAAATTTGAATCCCACCCCTGGTCTTCTCTCATATATTATCTTAATTATAACAATAAAAGTAGTAATAGTAGAAGCCATGACAGAAGAAGCATCAGCAACGTTGATGATTCTAGTGAATAAGGCAGTAGCAAAATAGCAGATTTTCTAGCAACAGGTTAGAAGTGGATACAATGGCAGCAGTAGCAGTAGATTGCATATCACATTAATTATGCATTGATGTTGCACTTTGCATAATAGATCTTGCATTTCATTTTGAAAATACCTTTTTAATACCTGGTAACAGAGAGGGAAAATAGATCTGTCCAGAATAGCTTTGCAATCAAATGTTCAATAGTTGAAGGAATTACAAAGGCAATGTAAGAAGCATGGAAAGTAACACAGAGGATGAGAAGATATTGTTCTGCTAAAATAATTCTGAAAGGCCATTGGTTTATGTTTCATTATAAGTGTTTTCTGTAACTCATTTGAGTTGGTTTTCTGCTATGATTGATCACCTTAAACTGTGAAGGCATTCCTTGTGCCTACAGTGATTCAGGATCAGCAAAATTCCTCCTCGTTCATTGCTAGGTCACATGTTGTCATGAATCTAGGGAACCTTGAATGGAACAATCTTATTATAAAAGGCAACCATGAGCAATAATGGTTCTTTCTCCAGCTCCCACATGTAAACCTGTTCTTTTCCCATCAGTTAGTCCCTCTAAAGCAGTGGTCCCCAACCACCGGGCCCCGGACCAGTACTGGTCTGTGGATCATTTTTTACCAGACCGCAGAGAAGTGGGCGCCGCCATCTTGTTTCAACGGCGCTTGAGAAAGTGCTTCCGGGTGACCTTGTCGGTCGTCGGTTGGAAAGCGGCGTTTGGGTGCTGGAGGAATCCTTGCGCCTTAGTTTCGTTGAGGGGGGGCAGCTTTGAACGAAGAGCCGTCCCAATGGCAGTGGAGTCTCGCGTTAGGAGGAGATTAAGAAAGAGCCCCAAAAGCCCATCAACAAAGGTACAAAGGAGGAGTTGAAGGTGGCGGGGAGAAGCGGGGGACGGCTGACTGGCCGGTCACTTGGCTCACCTTGCCTTGGTCGTGCGCGCTGATGCTGGTACCGGTCCGTGGATCATTTTGTGATGCTGGTACCAGGCCATGAGACAAAAAAGGTTGGGGGCCACTGCTCTAAAGGATAAGCCTTTCAAAGAACAGCTATTTTTTTCTGCAGGACAAGGGACCTTTTTGTAACCTTGAGTGGCTTTTGATAGTAAACCTGTTTCAGCAGTCTAGTTTCTCTCAATACATGCTCAAGGGTTGAAACGAGAATAGCGCTACTGCCATAGTGGCCTCAACCATTCCTTGTCTGTCTGCTATTTGTCCTCCCCCACCCTGCCAAAGTCATTCATTCAGCTTTCTTAACCATAGACCTCATTTATCTCCTTGATCTCATTCAGTCAAGAGAGAGAGAATAGCCATATTTATTTAGTTATTCCCAGAACCATTTTCTCTCTATCCCCATTCTCCTTTTAATATTTATCCTGGTCCTATGCTCAGATCTTGGTTTTATGTCCTAAGCTTGAGATAATGCTTTTTCATGCTAAATGTTCCTTTTTCTAGCTGATAGTGTGAATCACCATTTTAAAGTACATTTCTGAAAGCCCATATTGAGGCATCTTGGTTCATTTTTAAAACATACCTACTACAAACACACCTGTTCCCTCTCCCATCATGATTGATGCATCTGTCTTTGCACCCATTCTCTATTCCCTTCAACTATTCTGATTTAAACAAATGTCTCTCTCCCTCTTTCAAAGGAAACTTTACTCTAAAGTGGACAAGAATGATAAAACAGCACTGCCTGCAATCATATTTTGCTATGATACTGTTTCAACGTCTACAGGCAGGCAGGGGGTTATACCTCTTTGGAAAATAATAAGATGGAAAGCAGAGTTCCACTATAAGATAAACTCAGTGAGTCAAATAGACAACCAGTGTCAACAAAGCCTCATTTGTAATGTGTATAAGCTTAAGATTTATCCAGTGTTAAGTTTTTCCCTCCCCTTAACTTCACTGTTGGATAGGAAGTAGGTTTGTACAGCAGGAAGAATGCAGGGAGAGAGAAATACTAAAATCAGAAGCCCAATTCTTGTATGTCAAAATTCATGAGGCTGCTGTTTGTACCAAAAGAAATTTTAAAAAGGTGTACTTGGGAAATAACTTAGAGAAAAGAAAATCCTAGGTTACTTACCTATACAGGTAGTCCTAGGCTTACAACAGCTCACTTAGTGACCATTCAAATTGACAACAGCATTGAAAAAAAATGACTTGCAACCATTTTTCACGTTTATGACCATTGCAGCATCCCATGGTCACATTCGGATTTACATTCTGATGCTTGACAACTGGCCCACATTTATGATGGTTGCAGTGTCCTGGGGTCATGTGATCCCCTTTTGCAACCTTCTGACAAAGTCAATGGGGAAATCAGATTCACTTAACAACCATGTTACTAATTTAACAACCGCAGTGATTCACTTTGCAACTGTGGCAAGAAAAGTAATAAAATGGGGCAAAACTCACTTTACAAATTTCTCACTTAGCAACATTAAATGTTGGGCTCAAGGATTGAGGATACCGGCATTTATACCCAAGAGACTGTAGAGAAGTATGGAGAGAAAATTGCTTTCAGTTTTGCAAAGAAAAAGGTAAGTGAACAAGCCTATGATTAAGATACTGATTTAACACGCAAGATGAAAAGTTCCTTTTAAGATGTTGGGATTGCAGTTTAAGGCAATGCACGTTAGCACAAAGGCAGGAAAGAATTCCAAAAATAAATCAATAAGTCAGCCAGGAAATATTATTTTTTAAAAAAAATTAAAAATGTGAAAGAGAACACTATTAATAAATATTACTTGGACATAGAAGAGCTGACAGCCGTTGGTTGAAGCCTGACTTTCTTCATTCCCTTTTCTGCTTTCTTCATTCATGTTTGGTCAATTCAATTCCTCCATGATAAAGTGAGGTGATGCAGGCTTCAGGAAAATGGGCAGTGCAACAATATATGTGGAAGAGCTGCAATAGCAGACAGGTCAATGACTGAGATTTGGGAAGAGGGTAACCTACTGAGAAGCGATTTAGCATAACAATATCTAGAAAGAGGTAGAGGGATACATACAAGGTTGGTGGAGACAACCTAAAATAAAGGTTGATTTATTTTCCAGATTGATTTTCAAATAGTTTCAGAGAAACATCACTTGAAAAAGTTTGCCCATCCTCATTATGTTATTAATATTGTTTTATTTGATTATCCAATAGGAATGAGCTTTCATGCCAGTATTAAAGCTAGTTTCCTTAGAAGTCATGATCTAGGATCAGGGGTGGGCTTCAAAAATTTTAGCAATGGGTTATCTGCTCAGTTGCTGGGTGGGCGTGGCCATGTTGAGCGTGGCCCAGTCAGCCTCATGCACCATGGTGGGGGTGGCATATTTGCTCTCCCTGGGTTTTCCTCGAGCCTCCGGGAGGGTGAAAACAGCCTTCCAGGGCTCCGGACTCTCTCTGGAAGCTGGAAACAACCCCATTTCCGGCCTTCCCGAGCTTCTGGGAGACCAGTTTTTCACCCTTCCTGAGCCTCTGTGCATGCCCTGCACTTACCTGCATCCAAAATGGGCTGTGTGGGGACTCCTGAGAGGGGCAGGGTGGGTGTGGCGGCTCCAGCCAGGAGTGGGATTTGGGGGTTATCTGAACTGTGTAGAATCTTAGAGGATCTCCCAAACCCCTGCGAACCCCCAGCAGCACCTGTCTAGGATCAGTGTTTATCATCAAGAGATATAAGGGTCATTCCATTATTCAGTGCATTAAGGCTTCTTTGAATATACCTTTCCCAGTTGTGTGATTCAAAACGTTTTACCACCAGTTCTGTGGGTGTGGCACGGAAGGTTACTGCAAATCCCCATTCTTTCCCCACTCCTGGGGGAAGGTTACTGCAAAATCCCATTCCCTCCCCACCCCGCCAACCTGCTTTCCAGCTCCATTCTCCTGTGCTAGGCAATAAAAGAAGACCCATCTGATCAGCTGGGACTCAGGAGGCAGAGAATAGATTGGGGTGGGGCTAGTCAGAGGTGGTATTTGCCGCTTCTCCAAACTACTCAAAGTTTCCGCTACTGGTTCTTTGAACTACTCAAAATTTCTGCTACCGGTTCTCCAGAACTGCTTAGAACCTGCTGAATACACCTCTGACCTTTCCTGCCTAAAAATAATTATTGCACTTTATCATATCAGTGTAGCCAGATAGGAAACATTAAAAGGAGTAGAGAAATGCATTAAAAGAATGGATGTCAAAAGGTAGGAATGACTGGGTAAAGGTAAGGATGGGATATAGTGATTAAATAATGAATATTTAATCCTTCCTTTTATCTCTCAATTTGAAAGAATGTTGTAACACTCAGTATTTTGAAGACCACTTAGAAATCTGAACTCATATCCTAGTTTATGTGTTTAACTTCATCTTTGTTTTTAAAGAAGCCAATGCTGTTATAATGACCAACAATGGTCTGTTCCTTCTGGTCTGAGAGCACACCTGTTGGTAATAGTAATGCTGTTCTTTTTTTCCCCTTTCATTTCCAACATGGATTTTTTATGTAAACAATGGGCATTGCTTCATTCTTTGCAACAACTCAGAGCACTAGACTAGAGCAGTGGTCGCCAACCGGTGGGCCATGGCCCACTGGTGGGCCATGAGAAAATTTTGGTGGGCCGCAGAGAAATCTCACCCCCAGAGCACCCCCCAAAGCAATTAATCCAGACTGAGCAGAAACACAAGGCTGTGCCTTCCACATGGCTTGCGGGAACCCTCCCCGCCCACTCACTCCTTACCCGGTAAACTTGCCTATTAAATTTCTATTTTTTCTTTTTCTGACCATCATCTGTTCTGTTGTGCTGGGAGATTTAGATTAGCTAGGAAGCAGGAAATGGTTGGATTTCTTGCTTTCTAGCTAGTCTTTAGATCTTCAGCTCTGCTTTTAAATACAGCCAAACCTCCCTTAGGACTGAAGTTTTGCTTGCAAGCAAATTTAGTGCAGACTCACGGCAAGCAGATTTGAGAGACTGAGCTAGCCTCTGGCAGATACATAGATCACTGAATGATTCTGTGAGCAACTCAATCTGCCTGCTTTGCCTGGTTTTGGGTAAAAGTTGCTCTTTTTTATAAAAAAATCAATATTTACATGCATGGTGTGTTGTGAGTTAATTTTGTGAGTTTGCTTGCTAGCAAATTTTATGAGTTTGCTTGCAAGCAAATTTTATGTGACTGACTTTGCTAGCCAATGGCAGATAGATAGATCTCTGAATGAATCTGTGATTCTGTGAGCAACTCAATCTGCCTGCCTGTTTTGCCTGATTTTGGGTAAAAGTTGCTCTTTTTTAATAAAAAAATCAATATTTATATAAATATTTGTAATATTTACATACAAGCCATGCCCAGCCAGTCACATGACCACCAAGCCACACCCATAAATTAGGCCATGCCCATAGAACCAGTTAGTGGTCCCTGGGATCTAAAATTATGGGTTTGGTGGTCCCTGAGGTCCAAAAGGTTGGCGACCCCTGGACTAGAGAACAAGTTAAGTCTGAAGCTTAATTGAGACCAAGTTTCTGGAAGGAGTGGATTCAGATCCATGCAATTCATATTGAAGAAGTTAAAAAACCAATCCAATTTATTCCAGAAACCAGAATTTGAGATATGCTATATATGAGGCTATGAGATATGCTATATAGACCTGGACTGATTTATATCATTTCAGAGTTCCCTAACTATTCCATCTGACTCCATCAGTGGATCTTTTCTGGACAAACAAATCTGTTCCTAACTACCTGGTATTTTTAATCATGACATGACTTTTATTTCATCAGTGTCAGTATCAGAGGTGGTATTCAGCAGGTTCTGACCAGTTCTGGAGAACCGGTAGTGGAAATTTTGAATACTTCAGAAAACTGGCAAATACCATCTCTGACTGCCCCTGCCCCCATATATTCTCTGCCTCCTGAGTCTCAGCTGATCGGCTGGGTCTTCTTTGTTGCCCTGCACAGGAGAACAGAGCTGGAAAGCGGGTTAGTGGTGTGGGGAGGCAATAGAGATTTTGCAGTATCCTTCCCCTGCCATGTCCACCAAGCCACACACCCCAAACCATGCCACACTCACCAAGCCATACCCACAAAACTGGTAGTATTTTTTTTTTAATCCCGCCACATTACTCAAGACATCCATAACTCTCATATGCAGCCACTGCTTGCTG
The DNA here is from genome assembly GCF_900518735.1 of Pseudonaja textilis. Next base: position 6,662,252 of record NW_020769315.1, on the reverse strand, counting down.
TTTCCCACATTCTCCAGCTCATTTCAGTATTCAGGTTTCTCCAGCAGTATTCCAGTATTTGAGCGGCTGCCCCAAAGAAGAGGCACCTATTTTCCAAAGCACCAGAAGACAAGAAAGAAGGAATGGATGAAAACTAATCAAGAAGAAAAACAACAGAGAACTAAGGAGAAATTTTCTGATAATGAGAATAATTAACCAGTGGAACAGCTTGCCTTCAGAGATTGTGGGTCCTTCATCACTGGAGGTTTTTAAGAAAAGACTGGACAGTCACTTGTCTCCTACTTGAGAAGGGATCTGGACTAGAAGGCTGCCAAGGTTCTGTTCTGGTCCATTCTTTCCAACTATTTTGTTCCTCCCCCCACCCCTGCACTTTAGTCCTCTTTCTTCCATTTCCAGCCATGATGATGTAAATAGATGGTGCCATTTACTGCTCATTACATTAACATAAAGGATAAAGAAAATCCAGCAGCTTGGATTTTCATCTAATGCATATCCATCACATTCAGCTGCAAATAAGCCAACTGCCCTGTGAGTGGTACGGCATACAGATCAGTGCCCCTGTCTGTATCCCTGTAGCTATTTATATCCAAACAGAGGTGTATTAATTATAGATTTTCTGGGAAACATCCAACAATGCACATTTCAGAGAAGCACTCATCTGACTGCAGCTCCCATATAGAAGTCCGCTATTATTTTCTGTTCTTCCGTATTCACTCTAATCCTCTAAGGTACAAGATAGAATAATTGAAAATCTGGAAAAGCTCCCAGAGTGAGACTAAAAAAAAATCAAGTATTCTGCACTGGGTTCATTGAAAATTATATTTCATCCTGTCACAAGAATATTGTTCATGGCAGAGAAGAAAGAACAGAAGCATACTGAAAGCATGTTGCATCTCAAGGCACTTTGGGGACTTATCTAGGCAGCAAAGAAGAGTCTGATGCATCCTTATAGTAAAGATGCATTTCTATAGATAGACTGCAAAGTTTAACTGTGCTCCGTTGAATATAACATATAGTTTTGCTCATATAGGTAGGTTATTTGTCACATGCTGTACTGCCTTCACAGTTACAGATGGATTTCATATGGTGCCTGTCTAGTCACTAACTAGGGGATGTGGTGGCTCAGTGGCTAAATCACTGAGCTTGTTGATCAGAAAGGTAAGCAGTTCAGCAGTTCGAATCCCTAGCACTACATGACGGAGTGAGCTCCCATTACTTGTCCCAGCTTCTGCCAACCTAGCAGTTCAAAAGCATGTAAGTAAAAAAATAGGGACCACTTTGGTGGGAAGGTAACAGCATTCTGTGTGCCTTCGGCATTTAGTCATGCCACCCACATGACCACAGAGATGTCTTCTGACCATGCTGGCTCTTCGGCTTTGTAACAGAGATGAGCACTAGATCCAGAAACTATTAACATGTGTGTGCGAGGGGAACCTTTACCTTTACTTTAGTCACTAACTAACTTCTGAGAGTCAGTTGTGGAGAACAACGCTATAAAAGGAGGCAACAATAGCAAACAATGGTATTTAATAATATATCATGTAAAGAAAAGCCACAAGGTAATGGGTTTCCTTCTATCTATTAGTAGATTGAGAATGATGAAGATGTTATGTCTTGTATTGAGTTTGATCAGGGCCAGCTTCCAATGTCAACCAATTCTCAAAAAAGTGATTGTGATGGAGCAGCATAAAAATAAATGACTGCAAGCTTTTGGGTTTAGAGGTTTGACACACAGTACTCTGAAACAACAAATCATCATCATCATCATCATCATCATCATCATCACCATCATCATCATCTTGGAGTCTTAGTGGACAACCAGCTGAATATGAGCCAGCAGTGCGAAGCAGCAGCTAAAAAAGCTAATGCAATCCTAAATTGCATTAACAGAGGGATACAATTGAGATCAAGTGAGGTACTAATACCACTCTATAAAGCCTTAGTAAGACCACACCTAGAGTACTGCATCCAGTTTTGTTCACCACATTATAAAAAAGATGTTGAGACTCTAGAAAAAGTACAGAGAAGAGCAACCAGGATGATTAGGGGACTGGAGACTAAAACATATGAAGAACGGTTGCAGGAACTGGGCATGGCTAGTCTAGTAAAGAGAAGGACCAGAGTTGACTTGATAGCAGTGTTCCAATATTTGAAGGGCTGCAACAGAGAGGAAGGGGTCAAGCTATTTTCTAAAGCACCCGAAGGCCAGACAAGGAATAATGGATGGAAACTGAGCAAGGAGAGATTTAATCTGGAAATAAGGAGAAACTTTCTGACCTTGAGAACAATCAACCAATGGAACAGCTTGCCCTTGGCTCGGAAGTTGTGGGAGGGTCATTATTGGAGACTTTCAAGAAGAGATTGGACTGCCATTTGTCAGAAATGGTGTAGGGTCTCCTGCTTGGGTGGAGAGTTAGACTAGATGACCTACAAGGTCCCTTCCAACTCTGATTATCTGTTATCTGTTATCATCATCATCATCTAGTAAGGTACTATCTTGATGTGGTTGTGGGACTTATAAGGTTATAGGAAGATGAGAGCTATGCCAGAGGTATAGCCATACTGGTCTCATCAGAGAAGCCAGACAAAGAGCATCTCTCCCATAAACAAATATGATGAAAAAATCTATACTGGATTGATTACTGTCTGGGTCAACAAGGACTGGATTTCCTGGACATCTGTTGACAGACAGATTCAGGACTATTGGCTGCATAGCCAGAACTACTGGAAGAAGTGTTGTTTATCTATTACAAATATATAAAGATTGAAAATGAAGAGATAATAATTTGTGATTACAAATCAAGTCCGATGAGAAGAAGATTTCTCAAAAAAAAACCTCACTGGTCCTGGAAAGAACTACGTCCAGAATCAGAATTAACAGAACACAGGCTACCAGATCAATGCTGATGTCTAATGTGAAATAAACTATTCACAGAAGTAAAATTTAAAGAACTGCAAAGGTCTACTCTGAACAAATTGAAGTCTAGACAGGAATAGCTCAGACACTCGGGTAATTGTAGTCACTGATGCACAGCTGGAATAGTGGGCTGGACTCAAGCAGACCTAGAAGTCCTGGATAGGAAGGAAGACAAAAAAAGACAATGAATCATGCCTTTCATCCATACAGATACGTGATATAATCCACTTACCAAAAAAAAGTGAGTGAAGAATGTTGCAAGCACACTAGACAATTGAAGAGAGAGAGAGAGAAAACAGCATTGGAGGAATATCTGAAGAACAGTGAAGAAGATGCACAGAGGCTGGTATATCAGGGAAGGTTACTGAATCCTGGAGAGATCAAACTTGCCTACAAGAGAGACCAAGTGAAGAACAGAAAAGAGGCAAAGGCAAAATATTACATGGTTGGTACTTAAAAACAAAGCAGACAAGGCAAATGGTAATGGTAAGAGCAAGAAAGAGATGGAGGGGCTAATTCTGGCTTCACAAGACCAAGCCTTAAGAACAAATGCATATAAATCCAGAAGTGAGATGATAGCAATAGATAGCAAATATCACTTCTGAAAAGAATTTGAAGAAACATTGGACCACATGGCTAGCTGCTGCAAAAAATCATTCCACAAATTGACTACGAACAATGGCATGACAAAGGACCAACAATGGTGCAATGTACATTGTGTATGGATGATATGCTAGAAATACCACTTGTCTTGAAGTAAGAACTGACAGGACCACAAAATAGACAAAATAGCCCTTTCTCAGTGCCCAGAGGCTGTTGAGTGTATATGGGGAACTACAAGTTTAAACAGAACTCTGTCAAGATGCAGTGGTTTGGGATTCAAGTTTATTGGTGATCTGAGACATGTCTCAAAAGAATCCTGTCTCTTTTCCTTACTTGTCTTTGAAATGTCAAATTCTAGAATAAAATACTGCAGAATGTTTTTAATTCTGAACAAGGGCAGAAATCATTATAATCTTTATTTCCAAACTGAGATGGAAAGGAGTAAAACACAGAGAAAAAGATGTCTGGAACTTTATTTTCCATTAATGCTGAGGATATAACTGTTGTATAAAGTATCATTGACATAAATTTTCTGACAATCATCCTTGTTTGCTAGTTTTACAAAAAAACAAAAACAAAAAACAGTATACTATGACTCAGTTTTAAAATGGTTCTTCACCTTATGGTTTCCATAAAAGCAAGCTCTCCATTGAAACTCTATTAAGCCATCATAACATTCTTCTTAAGGAAATGAGTTAGCAAGCAATTACTTGGAGCTGTTTTCCACTTAGGGTTTCTGTTTTGTAAAGCTGAATGTTAACATTTGAAATGGAATAATTACACTCAGGCTTATAAAATGCCTCCTGAGAAACACTTTTTTAAGGAATAAATACAATTCCTCCCCTCCCCGCCCCAGACTAATAATCACAATGTTTTTTTTTTAAAAAAAAAGGTTCCCTGATTTGTATAGCCATATTACAAATAAAAATGAAAAAAAAAAACACCAATAAACTATTCTGAAAAGAATACAATGTCGTATGGAACTAGCTGCTAAAGTAATTTCTATATGGTTTAGTGAAGTTTTGTTTACCTATCTATAATAACGAATCTCAAATTTTCACTCTAAAAAAATAAAAATAATACCATGCCAAATTCTGACCACTGACTTTCAAATCATTGCCATTCCTCGAGGAAGCAAAAATTCTGTCTTTTCTAACTCTCTCAGAAACTTATTTAGAATTTCTTTTGAAGTGTTTTGAGTCTCTGAATTCTTTATTTATTCATTACAATATTTGTATTCTGATCTATCCCCTGTCTCTATGTTGTCCACAAAACAATCCATAAAACAAACTCATTAGCATTTGTCGAAAACCCACAAACAGCCTCATCCAAACATTGTAGCAACAACAGAATGCAGCACAGCAAAGGCTCCTCTGATGACTGACTTCACCACTGGTCAAGGAGGAGCTATGGATCCAGGAGCCTCTCAGGTCATGGACCTGCTATTTCAGACAGATTCAACCTCATCCAGAGACAATCATTTGTGACGAGTCCCCTGGATGCTTCTCAAGATGCCTCTCTAGACATCACTTTGGAGGAGGATGAATCAATTCCAGGCATGTCTGGAAGGAAGTTGGTTAATGGTTCCAAGCAACCATCTGAGAGGGATTTGGCTGAAGCATAGCTGCAGCAGGACAATCCTGAGATTTCAGGTAGAGAAAGCATGCAGCTTCAGCCAGTCAGTAATGAGGAAGAGGAACTGGCTTCTGCATCTGATCCAAGAACACATAAGACAAAGAAAAGGTAGGAGCAGTGAAGGTCATCCAGTGGTGGGATTCAGCTAATTTGCACCAGTTCAGGAGAAACAGGTGTTAACTTTCTGAGCAGTTTAGTGAACTGGTTGTTGGAAGAAATCATTAAGGCATCCCAATTACTTTTGAGGACGCAGCTTTGTCTTTTTTGATGGGCTGCACCAGAAGCTGGCTATTTAGCACCAGAGACAGATAGAGATGAGACTGGGAACAATGTGTTCATTTCCTATGTTTCTTGGTTGTTGGAATTTTTACCTTGCTTTAGATTGGTACTGTGCCTTGACTTGGATCGTTCCTTGTGAACTCTGGACTTTTCTTGACTTGTGAACCCTCTTATATTGTGGATTTAGTTTTGCTTGGTGGGCTTATCTTTCAAGTGCCTTGTGGATCCATTGGCCATTACTCTGTGGACTAGCTTTTGGCTGGGTTTAAGTGGGACAGTTCTAGGTTTGGGTAAAGGGAATTGCTGGAGAATATTAATAAACTCACTAAACCCCTGTAATGTGTGCATGTGAGTGACCAGGACAGACCACCAATAAGGATGAGCTCTACTGGAAATCTCTACAAAATGTCTACCGAACAGGTAAAAACACCCCGAAGGAAGATCTTCCATTCCATTTCTTTAAAAAAAAGCACTTTAAACAAAGATTCTGGGTAGCATTCTGCTACTGCAGTAAATGTGAGGTATAATAAAGATTTGTCACTCTTCTCATCACAAGGGAACCTTCAATTTGGATTCATATTCCTTGTCTTATGCCACTGGTGCTCTACGTATCACTTCTGTCTTCATGAGCTCTTTGGAAATAATAGAGGTCAAGAAACACATGGAGAAACTGCTTGGGTAAAGTTTTGTACAGCATCTTTGCATTCTACAAATTTTAGGACTTAACAAGATCCATAAATAAATGACCTGCCAGATCACTAAGAAACTTCTTATATATCAGCTGAAAATCAACTGGATTTACTAGATGTCTGGGTGGAATATGCTTATTCATCTTTCATTCTTGCAGATGTACTAACATCTGATTAGGTATTTGTTTATTGGCAAGTGATCTGACAATGACAAAGGAATGATGATGATGATACCCTCCACTATCAGATCACACATCACACATGTGAATAAAGACTAATATTAAAATTTGGCCTCCTGTATGAAAAGGACCCAATATTACTTGAGACACATCCATATCTGCCATGAAAACCTCAAAACCCTTTCAGGATTCTTCCCAAGACATGTGGGCTGCAGCAGCTAAGGAGCATCAATCATTAGCTCCAAGATAAAATTGAATGGTTGGGATAGTTTAACCTCAAATCTCTTACTTGTCCCTACAATCCAGTGGTGGGATTCAAAAATGTTTACTACTGGGTTCTGTGGGCGTGGCTTGGGGGTATGGTATAGCTTGGTGGGTGTGGCAGGAGAAAGATACTGTGAAATCCCCATTCCCTCCCTACCTCACTAACCTACTTTCTAGCTCTGTTCTCCTGTGCAGGGCAACAAAAGGAGACCCAGCCGATCAGCTTGGACTCGGAAGGCAGGGAATAGACTGGGGCGGGGCCCATCAGAGGTGGTATTTGCCGGTTCTCCAAACTACTCAAAATTTCTTCTACCGGTTCTCCAGAACTGGTCAGAACCTGCTGAATACCCCCTCTGCTACAATCCAGTTTCAAATATAGAGATTCAATTCCAGTAGCTGTGAAACAGCCCCAGTGTATGGTCAAGATGTCTCAAACAGTGAACAACATTATATTTTCCCTTTCCTTCTCTTCATCTCTTTTCAGTCCTTGACTTTTCCTGTTTCCTAAACTAAAGAAGATTAATGGAGGGAATTCCCTATTTTTTTCCCTTGGGTTTTAATTGAAGGCTGGAAAACCAGCATGTAAAACTTGGGTCTGGGTATTTTCATGCATCTTCCATCCATCTCATATCTAAGATATGGATAGAAATCCTACATCTGCCATATGAAAATTTCACTTATATTTTCTTTCTTCTGTTTGGTGGGGAGGGGAATGGAAAACAATTTCTTTTCCATCAGATTGATGAAGAATGGCTAATGGAAAAGGACCAGACAGCTGTAAAGCACACCGCAAGTAAAACAGAACAGCTGCTAGTTATTTCCAAATTGGGGTTTTTATTCCCAGTGTATTTCAGATTGTAATCCTTTATCAAGGAACACTTTTAAAATATGGTAGAGTGAGAGGTTCTTGGTTGGAAACATAAAATAACTCACATTCTGTTAAAAAAATGCACTGGGACTAAAAAAGCTCTCAATCTGCCAGCCATATGTTAGAATGTTCTTTGATAAAAGATTACAGTCCAAAACACATTAGGAATACAACCTACTATTTGGAAATAATTAGCAGCCTTGTTTTCCTGGCTGCAAGAAAAAAAATGCAGAAGACATCTCTACCAGAGCACTAATACTTAAGCATAAGTTGTCTCAGGGCAGTCATTAAATGTGTGTGCATAAAGATATATATGCATGCAGGGCTCACACAGAGACCTCTAATAACCATAGATTTCATTTACTGGTCATGATCCATTTAAAGATCTTCAGATGCTAAAATTATAATGACCAAAGAATAAAGAAGGCTTGAATGGCATTCCTATATACTGTTATTTGATCAACTGATTACTTTTGCTAAAACTGTTTTAAGTAAAAGCAATAAAAGCAACCAATATATTGCCATGGTCTACTGAAAAGATTTTTGTATGAAATTGTGCAGTAAAGCAAACAATTGTCTCCCTCATTGTTATGTGCCCTACTTTATTGCTATGTGCTGAGGGTATTGAAAGTGTATATCATTAATGCATATTCATCTTAACAAAAAGGGTTTCCAAGATGCAGGTAGAAGCCTGCTAGGAAGGACATAGATTTTAGAGGGCTTGTGCATGAAAAAATGGAGTCCTGTCTAAGGTCTAAGGTCTTTCTGGACTTTCCCTGAGCAGGCTGGCATGCTCATGGAAAAATGAACCAGGTTTTCAGTGAGTTCTGGCACAGTGACTTCCTTTTGAATTGGAAAGGCCAAAGGAAGGATAAAACCATTCATCCCTTGCAAGCAAGTCTTTGGCCGGGGCGATACACTATAGCAACTTGGAGCAGGAGAAAAAGTCACATACTGTAGCCTGTAACCTCTCACTTTAATCACAGCCATTGTGGAGATGCTTCTAGAGTTGAAAGAAAGAAGGATCATGGCCAAGCAGCTATTGAGGCAAGATCCCTGCTCTCCTGTTAGGACTTGTGGTTCCACTCCCACCTCAAATTCACCCATTGGTTTTGCTCAAGCCATGATTTTAGGAGATGTAAATGGGTAGTTCTGGTATAAAATGTTCTCAATCTACAAATTCAAGGTGATGTATGTTTTGGCCAATACTGGCATTATTTAGACTGGTGGTTGGAACTGGGAGTCCAAGCCATTGCAGGTCTCTTTTAGACTAGGAGGAGCCAGTCCTATATAAATAGGTCCAAAATTTTGTCAGAGAGGTCAGTCCACCTCAGACAATATCGATACCCACAGCCCAAGAAAGGAGGGTAATAATGACTTCTCCCATTTAGCAGCCATTTAACAACAGGACAGGTAAGGAAATAGAATCGTTGCCATACATAAAGATTTCCTACCTAGAGGCTGCCAGTACAAACTGTCTGGTTGATCACAGGCATTTGTGCAGGTAGAAGTCAAATGCAGCACCAAGTTCTGGTCCAGCTAACTTGGGGAAGCCAGTTGTTTGAATCATGAGCTTGGAAGTAGTTGCTACCAAATGGAGTGGAAATGAAGGAGATCACCTTGGCCTCCAGGTCTACCAATTTACCCTGCAAATGTCCCTTTTTCCAAATTAGGTATAAACAACCAACCAAACAGCCAACCAACCAACCAACCAACCAATGAAACTTATTTCAGCCTTTGATCAGGAAGGAGTATAAAATAAGCAATACAATATGAATCACAAAATTATGAAACATTTGAGTATCATAAAGTCCTCCTATAGTAGTAAATGTAAAGTAGTAAATCACATATTTAAATATAAAATATGTTAAGATTAAAATCTATAAACTAAAAACTGAATGTGAATAACAAGAGAGTAAAAGAATTGCAAAGGAAATGGGCTGGCCACAAAGCAAAAAGAACTGATGGCAGGTGGACCAAGGCAATCAGAATGGATCCCACTTGATAAAAAGTGACCACAAAAGAAACCTAAAACAAGATGGATCTATGACATCAGCAAGCATTGGGGGCCCAATTGGCAAAAGAAAGGTCAGGACTTTTTGGAAACATGTGGAAGAGTCCTTAATTCTGTAGTGGATAAAAAATAACTAAAAATGAATGATGAATGAACATGTGAATAAGACTATAAAATTATATTTGTGACAATATGGCCATGAGCGAAAATCTGTAAAACTAAAAACGATATAAGGGTAAGTCAAGTGATATGACTTATTATAAAATTTAATAAACTAAATTTAAAGTTAAATTTATTCATCCAATATAACTTAAAATAATTTAATCCTAGACTCTATCCCAAAACAATAATAATCCTCTTAAAATATTAGCCAAATTGTTAAAAATGCCTTTAACAAAAAATCCAAGTATCTAAGAAGTAAAATGAAATACCAAGTATTTCAATTACTTGCTGGTTGTTAGGTCTCACTGAATATTAGATGCTGCTGGATAGGACTTGGCTGAATTATAAATACTGTAAGGAAAGAATAGTTTTACAGAAGTAATAAATGGGTATAAAATTAGTCCGTAAAGCTTGGTTTCCTTACAAGAAATGAATGAATATATATATTATATCTGCTATGGATAAATGCATGTTCAATAATTCCTTCTTTCATCTCTGGTGGACATATAAGAAAGTTAAGACTTATTGGAATTAGATATGTGTTTTATCTCAAGGGATTGTTAAACTGAATGTATAGTGGAAGCCAAGGTTTTTCTTTTAGATTTTATGGCCAAACAATTTGAAAAAGAACATGGAATTTTATTTTTGTGTACCACAAGCAGCAAGGATTCTCAACGAGCAGAGATGGGAGGACTCACAATGGAAAAATAGATGGTGAAATTATTAGATTTACTGGAAATTGCAAAATTGACTGCTTTTATTAAAGAAAAGATTTTAACTTGTTCATTTCCATTTGGAAACCTCTCTTAGATATTTGTTTGAAACTGAAATAAATAAAATTATAACCTTGATTTTGATGATTAAACTTGTTTATAATGATAGAACTACTGTTTCTTATGGTCTATTCCAGTTCAAAAGACAATTGCTTTTTTAAAATTTTATCTGTACAAAAAATTATAATAATAATTAAGAAGTTACCTTTTTTCTATGGCTTTTTTCATTTGTTTGCACTCCCCAATTTTATTTTTTCACTGCCTTTAAAACATTTTTCTTTGCTATTTCATATTTTATACTTTTGTGAAATTTAATAATTTTGAAAGATAATAATTCTTTTTTGCATCAGTAAGAGGATGCAATAGTTTCATTAAAAGAATCTTCCTGTGTCTTTCTTTTATCACAAACAGGAGAGATGTTAAGACAGTCCAAAGTATAGCTTCTCCATGTTGAAGAACATCTAACTTCACTAAGTACAAAGAGATATCATTGATGAGCAAGATTGAAAAGAGGCTGAGAAAGAAATAGGAAGAGCTCTGGGCCTCCATAATTAACAAATGGGCAGAGTTTTGGTGGCTTAGTGCCACTTTCAGAAAGGCATGGAAGAAAAGTTTTAAATCTCATTATTGAGATGAGGTGAAGTGAAGTGAAGTGAAGTGAAACTCCACCTCACTAATAATAATGGGGGGACGGGACCATGGAGGTTTCTATTGCAGTTTCTAGGATTCTGTACCTTACTCCTGATACTTATCTTTAAATCCCTTATTAAAACCTGTGCATTTTTTTTTGTATCCTGCAGTAAGGGGTTTGATATATATTTGAAGCTTTTATTTTCAAGAAAAATGGGGGCTTGAGTCAAGTCAGCTGATGCTCTGTGTCCATTGTACATTGCTTCATGAGAGATTTACCTGGCCATATCCCATGGATAGTAAAAAAGGCATAAACTAACCTAGATGTAGATAATCTATCAGGGAGTTAGGCAGCATATTAAACAAACAAACAAACAATGAACACAGATAGTCCTCAACTTATAATTATTTGTTTAATGGACATTCAAAATTACAACAGCTAAAAAAGTGACCTACGACTGTTTTTCACAACCATTGCAACATCCCCATGGTTACATGATCAAAATGTGGATGCTTGCAACTGGTTTGCAGTATCTCGGGCTCATGTGACCTTTTGATAAGCAAGGTCAATGGGAAAGCCAGACAACTGTGTTATTAACATAACCACTGTAATGATTCACTTAAAAACTGTAGCAAGACAAGTAATAAAATGAGACAAAACTCACTTAACTGTCTTGTTTAGCAACATACATTTTGAGCTCAATTGTGGCTGCAGTTCAAGGACTACCTGTAAATCAATCTTCTTTCATATCTATTCCCCTCTCCCCCCACCTGAACTTGATCATTATCACAAGTGCTAGTTAGACTATTCTGTTGGATTCTAATTTTGGAAAGAATCGTACTGGCAGCAACAGGGGAGTGTCTCACAGACCATCCACAACTTAAAGAACATCAGATTTCTTGTCTGGGCAACATTATCAGATATCAAGAATCACATCCAATACCTGTACAATCAGCACAGCCCCGCCTCCCAAGGCTGTGTGCTATCTCCACTTCTCTTCTCTCTCTATACCAATGACTGCATCTCAAATGATCCATCTGTTAAAATACTGAAGTTTGCTGATTTCACAACAGTGATTGGTCTCATTCGAGACAACGATGAATCTGCATACAGACAAGAGGTTATACAACTTGCCTCGTGGTATAACCAGAACAACCTAGAACTGAACACACTCAAAACCGTAGAAATGGTGGTAGACTTTAGAAGAAACCCTCCCATACTACCACCTCTTACAATACTAGACAACGTAGTATCAACAGTAGAGACCTTCAAATTTCTACATTCTATTATATCACATGATCTAAAATGGACATCTAACATCAAAAACGTCATCAAAAAAGCACAACAAAGAATGTTCTTTCTTCACCAACTCAGAAAGCTCAAATGCCCAAGGAGCTGCTGATCCAGTTCTACAGAGGAATTATTGAGTCTGTCATCTGCACCTCTATAACTGTCTTGTTTGATTCTGCAACCCAACAAAACAGACACAGACTTCAGAGGATAATTAGGACTGCAGAAAAAACAATTACTACCCACCTGCCTTCCATCGAGGACCTGCATACTGCACGAGTCAAAAAGAGGGCTGTGAAAATATTTACAGACCCCTCACATCCCGGACATAAACTGTTTCAACTCCTTACCTCAAAAAGACTCTATAGAGCACTGCACACCAGAACAACTAGACACAAGGACAGTTTTTTCCCGAACGCCATCACTCTGCTAAACAAATAATTCCCTCAACACTGCTCAACTATTTACAAAGTGAGCACTACTATTACTGTTAATCTTCTCATCACTCCTTATCACCCATCCCCTCCCACTTGTGATTGTAGGACTGTAACTTTGTTGCTTGTATCCTTACGATTTATATTGATTGTTTTCTAGTATGATTTGATTGTTGATTGTACCCTATGACTATCATTAAGTGTTGTACGTTATGATTCTTGATTCTTAACGAATGGATCTTTTCTTTATGTATACTGAGAGTATTTACACCAAGACAAATTCCTTGTGTGCCCAATCACACTTGGCCAATAAAGTATTCTATTCTATTCTATTCTATTCTATTCTATTCTATTCTGTTCTGTTCTGTTCTGTTCTATTCTATTCTATTCATTCACATCAATGATTCAAATAAACTTAAACAATGCTATGCATGTAAAGCTGAAGTATTGCCAGAATTTGCTCCCATCCTCTCTTTGGAGATTCTCAATCATCCAGGTCATGGTTGTCCCAAAGGTGCTTTTCCAAAAGACAAATGGACTTTCTTCTTCTTTTCTTTGAAAATGTTTTGCTTTTCAACCAAGAAGGTTCTTTAGTTCTGTTCAGTGAAGTTCTTCTTCAGTTGCTCCCATTTTCAATTCCCCAGTTGCTCAATTCATGAATTGAGATGACAAAGTGGGGAATAAAGCTCAAATAGAGTTTTCATAAAACAGAAAGTGGGGAGCAAAAGTCTATCTTTAAATGAGATAAATATATTTGAATAATGTTGTCAAATATTCAAAATGACATATGTGTTTCAAAATTTGTTTTAGCTCTACTACAGCAAATCATATTGTACTTATCCATATGAAACAGGGAGAAAAGCCTTGGTGAGTTTTGAGAAATAACAAAATCTATATAGCTTTGCCAAATCACTTCATCAGTATAATGCTTGTGTTTATTTCTTATTTATTTCTTATTTATTTTTTTTATAAGAAGGGTCCCAAAAACGTAGTTATCATTTTAAGAAGTCACAGTACCAGAAAGATTGAGAAGCCTACTTTAAATACAACTATTAGAACTCTCTTCTCCTCCCTCCCTCCCTCCCTCTCCCCCTCTCTCTATGTATGTGTGTGTGTAAAGAGAGAAAGAGAGAGACCCATAAAGAGAGAAAATACATAACAAATTGCTCCCACTGTAAGTATACAATTGTAGCTGCTTGGTTTCATGTACAACTTGTGTCATGTATTTATGTGAAGCTACGAATCGGCTTGCATTAAAATCTGAGTACCTGAAACTCCCTCAGAATAAGCCATAAAGCCAGAAGGATTTGTTCTGGTAGATTTCATCTTAAACAGCAAGTGGAAAATACTAGAATAAAACTTCTAAGAAGTTACATCAAAAGATGGGTCTTAAAACAAATGATGGTTCCCATGAGAACTGCATGAACAGCTAGCTTTCAAATGGAAAAGTACTGGGAGGCATGAGATGAATATCAAGTTGGAATTGACCAAGCCTTATTGGAAGTTATTGTACTGATTTCAGAATATATGCTGCCAAGATTATAAAAATCATAGGAACTTTATTACCTTAGAGTTATGACTTAGACTTATTTTTTCTGCCTCAGTTCTTCCAAAAATAAAACTTATTGGGGCTAGTTAGATATTTGGTGGTGGGATGCTGAGTAAAGTCCATAATTCATCAAGTGAACAATTACAGCTATAAACCTACATTATTTTCTGTATTACGAATCTCTAACAAAATAAGAATATCATCATACTTAGATCTATCCATCGTAGGGGGAAAAATGGAGGATGGGCCAAAAGAAAAACAGAATGTTCTAGAACTAATTGACTTTCTCATGCAATATTTTGCACACCTCTAATTTTGGGATGCCAAAAAAAAAAGTTGAGAATTCATGCTCAAATTAGCATTTTTCTTTTCCTTTCCTACCTTAATTTTTTTGAAAGGAGAAGTGAAGAAAAAACGGTCATAGAAAAGTGTCAGTTCCTTCCCATGGGCTTTTAAAAATCAGACAGACACTGAATTGCTTTTCTCCTTTATTTTTCATTTCATTTAGGCAGCCTGAACATGCATGAACACACACAGGCACACATCCTCCATGTGTCTCAGGGGGACTGGCCTTAATTGGATCTAGTGAACAAGCTGAAAAAAGAGGTCTGATTTAAATATTTATAAGAAATACATAACTTCCAACTGCAGATCCAGTGCTCACAAGATACTGTCTCCCCTGAGTTTGCAAACAACAGACAGACATATAAAACTGACCCAGTCTTAGTAGTTGTGATATACAGATTAGAAACACCCAAACAAGTTACAAATACACAATGACAATATAATTTGATGGGAAAAAATTAATGCTATTGATTTGATCTTCTGATCAAGGACAGACTGAATGAATAAAAATAAAAGGAAGAAATTTCTTGCAGTTAAATGTTGCATGGAAGAATTTATAAAGTTAAGTTTCAGTGCAAACCTCATGCAGTATACAAAGATTCAAAAAATATAAACATTGCACTATACTTGTCATTCTCTTCTGAACATTGCTGGTAAACTTTTCACAGATGGAAATATTAAAATCCTATATTACTCTCTAGTTTTTCAGCATTTTATGAATCACTAAGATAAAGTGCCAAAGGACACATCCAGATATATTTACCGGAAAATAATTAAATACCATTTATATCAATGTGACATGTTTGCGAGTAAATCTGTGTAAAATCAAGCCATAAACATATTTTTATACAGATAAATAGGTGGCTGCTTTTTGTTGAAGGGAATTCTGAGTCATTTCTCATTTCCTAAAGAGTGTTTTTTATTTTTAAGAGTAGGCAAGATGCATGTATTCCAAACTCCAAAAATAATAATACTATGAAAGTTAGTATTTTAAGTGTTCCAATTACATTACTTTGAAAATGGGAGATCAGCTAAGTTGAGATCAACAACTCTGGCTCTCTTGAACAAAAAGTGCTGATGCCTTTTGTAGATTTTGTTTTTAAAATTAATGCTTCCTAAAAAAACAAAATCTAAAAAAATTAAAAGTGGGGAGTGTGATGGCTCAGCAGTTAAAAACACTAAACATGTTAGGTGAAAAGCTGACAGCCCAGTTTTTGAGACCCCAACTCTGCATGACAGGGTGAGCTAAACATTACTTGCCCTGGCTCCTGCTCACCTAGCAGTTTGAAAGCATGCTAATGAGAGTGGATAAACAGGTACCACTTCGATGGGAAGGTAATAATGTTCCATGTGCCTCAGTATATAGTCATGCTGGCCACATGGCCATGGAAAAGTCTTTGAACAATGCTGACTTCTTGGCTAAGAAACGGAGATGAGCAACAGTCTCTAGAGTCATACATGACTGGAAAGGGGAAACCTTTATCTTTACCTTTAAAAACCCCAAAAATCCAAATTAAAGGTGGCGGGGTGAGGTGGGGAGTCAAGGAGAGACATCATTTTCAAGTACTCCAAAGTTAGGTGTCTAGCTAGCACCTATGTCAGGTCCTCAGAATACAACTGATTCTGGAATCCGGGGCAGAAAAATTAATAGCTATCATCTAAAATGTTTGTTCACTGCACAAATATGCCAAAGCTGTCACTAATAATCAGATTCAATCACCAGGCCTGAGGAGAGGGGAATTCAGCAAGGTTCTAGGGCCCATGGAGCTCAAAGGGGGGCCATTAAGGGGACAATTTTAATTTTTTTTACAAAATCCAATTTTTTAAAAAGAAAAACAGTGGGTCGTGTGTCAACCTGGATGTGCCTGGGAGGGGGTGGAGTGGGGGGAATGGTGGGGGCTGGCTTGTAACAAAACACTCCAAAGCTGAATCAAATTAACTCATCGGAGGGTAAATGGCAAGGAAGGAAGGCGTGTCTTTCTGTCTCAGCAGTGGCAGCAGTAATCACTCCCCTTCATCTCTACCTC
Organism: Pseudonaja textilis; assembly: GCF_900518735.1. Next base: position 6,645,593 of record NW_020769315.1, on the reverse strand, counting down.
CACCTCCTCTTCTCTCTTTCTCCCCTTCTCTCCAGTTCTTGAAGAATGAACTTCCACTTCTCACCCTGTCAAAATCCTTCATGCCAAAAGGAAGGAGGCACTGCTGTTAGCTTAGTTGGAGGATCTGTGCGGGCCAGCCATGCCAAGAATGGATTTAAAACACAGGAGGATAAACCAGGGCAGGAGAGGGGTGGAGGCGAGGGAAACGTCACTTTTCTTTCATTCGTATAGACTAGAGTGAATCATTCTTCTCCCAGTCAAAAAAAAATAAAAATCTAATTGTGGGCTGCGTGAACCCCAATGCCACTTCTCTGCACTTCATCCTCACCTCCCATTTCCCGATCTGCTTCACTGCCCTGGCAGCCGCCCCTTTTTAAATGAGCCTGTTGGTTGGTTATGTTATGTTGGTTCAGGGAGTAATGTAAAATCACAGGGTGGTGGGGAGAGGGAAGGGAGACTCTCGTGGTCATGTTAACTTAATGTGTAGGTGTGGGGGCTCATATTAGCCTTGTTCCAGCACTTAATAATCCTCCCAGCAGCCTTGTCAATCACCACACTTATTTCTAGAATAAAGTTGGAAGTCACTTGTGTTGGGTTGTAACGGGCAAAAAGATAATTTTAATAATAACTTTAAAGGGTGGTTGGATCAGTCATGAGATCCTTTAATTTCTTATCCTCCAGCACAGAACTGAATAACAGAATAATAGAAAAACAGAATAACAGAGTTGGAAGGAACCTTGGAGGTCTTTTAGTCCAATCCTCTGCTCAGGCAGGAAATGCTACACCATTTCAGACAAAGGGTTGTCCAATCTCTTCTTTAAAATCTCCAGTGTTGGAGCACCCATAATTTCTGGAGACAACTTGTTCCATTGATTAATTCTTCTATCAGGAAATTTCTCTTGAGCTCTAGATTGGTTCCCTTCTTGATTAGTTTCCATCCATTGCTTCTTGTCCTGCCTTCAGGTGCTTTGGAAAATAATTTGACTCCCTTTTCCTTGTGGCAGCCCCTCCAACATTGGAACATTGCTTTACGTCACCCCAATCCTTCTTTTCATTTTACATATCAATTTCCTGCAACCATTCTTCATGTGTTTTAGCATGATTTCCCATTGTCGGTATTATATTAGTTGGTAGAAGGAATCATGAAGACAAGAATCTACAAACAACTGTTGTTAGCATAAAAGGCTCAGTTTTGTAGGTCCCACCTAAACTAAAATAAGCCAACAGATACTTTAGTTGTGTAAAAAGGCAAACAGACATATCAACAAAAGTGCAGAACAGTTTCCTACTAGGAGAAATTTCTAGATTGAAAAAGCACTAGTCATTCACATATATAGCTTGCCACTCTTGTTCCTAGGAAACGCTTTATACTCGACAGTGCAACCATTAAGTCTTCATTACTATAGGATGTAGAAGATGAAGTGAACCTTAAGATGACCCTTTTTAAACAGATTATGAGCTACTTCTATTGATGTGTTAGAGCTCTGTTCTTCCTTAGGCTTGCACGGATGGCTATTTTTTCTCAAAAAAGAAATAAATGGAACTATTAGAACAAGGCATTTTCTTTCTTTCTTTCCTGCTGTGTAACTAATGTACCCTTTTGATTTCCATTGTATGAAAGTCCTTTGGGAAGTTTAAAACAGAGCTTTGTTGCACAGAGCTATCAGACCATATTGGCCTTCAAGGCTGGTTAGTGAGAAATTGTTTCCCTGCAGCATTTCTGTTGTATCCTTCTGCTGCTCCTTATGACCTGTGATACTAAATTTTACTTTAGGGGACTGTGTGTAGGATAATTTTTGTGTCATGGTTTCCATTCCATAGCACATGATATGGAATATAAATGATAAGGAGATATTATTAAAAACAAACAAACAGTTTTAAAAGTTGGCTGGGGGAAGCTTAGTTTAAATATGGCTCATTGGTTATCAAAAGAATACATACCTTTCAATTAAAAGTAAAAGAAAAGCAAATAAATCATTACCTCTTTTTAGGAATAGAGAGCAGGGACATAAAATTTTCTTTTATCATAGATACATGACAATATCTAGTTCATCTCCAATTGTGGGGTAGCAACTCAGTTTCACTAGAATAGAAATTGGTTCGAGTGGGAACACACACATTTTTAATGAAGAGTAAATCTAACTTTCTATTCTCCAAGTGGTAGTCTTAGTCTTACTATCTTGCAAATAGTAAGACTTCTTTTCACTGCTCCTTTCATCCAAAGTTCAATGTTATTTAAATATGAATATTATTTACATTAAATGTCCGTATAACTCAGGAATAAGCCCATCAAACATAGCGGGCTCTTATTACCAAAAGATTTGTATAGGATTGCAGTGCCTAGGTGGTTCTTGGTGAATGCTTGTGCTAGAGAAGCCAAACAATTTCAAGCAATTATGCAGTAGTTCTGCTTTGTTTGCTTTCTTGTCATAAGCTGTTTCTCTGGGAATTTAGGGAGCTTCTGTCTGGAGCTACTGAAATGTTGACCCTGGCTTCATTCAGATAACTTTATTTTAATGATTAATGGAAGGAAGGATAGGTTCAGGATAATGTATCAATGGCATATTACTTCTATTCATGTTATTACCTCATAGATTTTTTGAGAAAAAGTATCCCTTTGCTTGACCTAAACTATTAAGCACATCTTAACTTTTTATATGGGCTTGTTACTCTGTTGGGAAAACTGAAACAACCAAAGGAAATTGAGATTCTGGAATCATTTTATGGTGATTTGTAGTTTACAGTTCCTGAATCTCTGTAAGAGAGTTCAGACTAAAGCATTCATAAAAGGTTTGAAGCACTCCAATAATTTCAAATCATTTTGCACAGTAGAGAGCCATTTAAAACTGTTTGAAGTACTTTAATATTTTTGTTATAAGTGCATCAGTTTGGAAATAAGTCAAGCTGCATATTCTTTGAATTGTTCAAGAAATACTGAATGTAGAACTAGGTGCTAAAATGAAAAAAGTGTGTATGAGAGTGTACATAGATACGAATGAAAATATAATAGGTAAAGGTAAAGGTTCCCCTCGCATATATGTGTTAGTCATTTCCGGCTCTAGGGGGCAGTGCTCATCTCCGTTACAAAGTCAAAGAGCCAGCGCTGTCTGAAGGCGTCTCTGTGGTCATGTGGCTGACATGACTAAATGCTGAAGGCGCACGGAATGCTGTTACCTTCCCATCAAAGTGGACCCTATTTTTCTACTTGCATTTTTACATTTTTTTGAACTTCTAGATTGCCAGAAGCATAGAATAGAATTACATTTTTTTATTGGCCAAGTGTGATAGGACGCACAAGGAATTTGTCTTTGGTGCATATGCTCTCAGTGTACATAAATAAAAAATAAAATACATTCATCAAGAATCTTAAGGTACAACACTTTGTGAGGTTGTTGTAGGTTAATAATAAGCAATCAGTTCATACTAAGAAACAAATAAAACAATATAAATTGTAAAAATACAAGCAACACAGTTATAGTCATAAGTCTTTGTGTCTAGTTGTTCTGGTTTGCAATGCCTTATAGCATCATTTTGAGGCTAGAAGTTGAAACAATTTATGTCTAGGATGTGATGGGTCTGTAGATATTTTCACAGCCCTCTTTTTGACTCATGCAGTATACAGATCCTCAATGAAAGGCAGGTTGGTAGCAATTGTTTTTCAGCAGTTCTAATGATCAGTTGAAGTCTGTGTCTGTTTTGTTTGGTTGCAGAGCCTAACCAGACCATTATAGAGGTGCAGATGACAGACTCAATAATTCCTCTGTAGAACTGGATCAGCTGCCCTTTGGGCAGTTTGAGTTTTCTGAGCTGGTGCCAGTTGGAGTTCAGTATCATATCTGGAGGGTCTATATTGCCCTTTAACAAATTGGCAGCCAATCTCCAGGTTTTCAGGCATAGATTCTTTTTAGCCAACCAAAAACTAAATCCAGGACCCATTGTATCCCAAACAGAGGTGGTATTCAGCAGGTTCTGACCAGGTAGATGGGAGGTAGATGCTGCTGTTGAATACACAGCATCCTATCTTTTCCATCTTCATCCCCTTCTGAGATACAGAAAAAAAAACCAATAGCATCATGTTCTATGTTCTGTCATACCTACATTACCTCATAGGATTCCACTTGTGATTAGGAATAACATAGACCCACAATTTTTCTGCTATTGAGTATTAGTAGGGGTTAAGAAGAAAGGACATCCAGATTGGTTGCTGTTTTTGTAGCAACCATGGATCGTCTATGTGGCAATGTTAAGTTCTGCTTAAGTAAGAGAAGAGTAAGAGTAAGAGAAATCAAATGCAGCTGCATGAAACAGTTTCCTGACATTCCTGTTCTCCCATATTGCACTCAAAATCTGCCATCTTAATCAACTAAAAGCAACACAACCAGATCATTTAATTAAATCATTTAATGCAATTAATTGCAATGAACTCTTGTTCATTAGCAGTGAAGTGGAATGATTAAAAACAGAAATTTCTGCTGACGTGGGGGTTATAATCCAATATTCACATGTATATAACAAACAGTGCTATTCAAAGACTGCTTGTCCCCTTGTGTGGCCTGATCCAGCTCTTGTTTATAGGTAGCACGGGCTGAGGGGTGGTGCACTCTGCAATTTGGTCTCAGCTCTGGAATTGGAAGAAATGGCTTCCTCCCTTATTTGGCATGGAAGGTGCTCTGCTATGTCAATTGCCTTTTTGCTGCCTATCAGAAAGGAAATGATTTTTCGGGAATTTTAGGTGATTATCACAAAATGAAACATGTCAAATTGCACAGCAATTGATCTTCTAGAGGTTTTCAAGTTAGACTCTCTTAAAATTTGGTTTACTGACCCACGCATGTCTTTCTTAATTTTTACCAGATGAAGCTCTGAAGGCCCGGTCTCTTCCCCCACCCCCACTTGCCTTTTGCTGCCACAGCCGGTCGCCTTTCCCCTACCACTTGCCTTCCCCCAAGGAACACGTGGAGAGTCTTGTATAAGTTGATTCCTGCTTTTCTGTGTTTGCCCGGTGGCTGTTTATAATGGGAGGGGGGCTCCCATTAAAAACTCTGCCCAGCCCCTCCCAGAAGCCCCCCACGAGGCTCGTCTGCCTACCAGGTAAGCATAGGGTAGTCTTCTAGGAGCAAAAATGAGGAGTTGGAGGAGTCCAGTGCCGCCCCCCACCTCGTTTTTGCTCCCAAGAGGCTCCAGAGAGGCTTGCTAGTCCCTGTTTTGGGCCTAGGAGGCCTTCCTGCATCCAGCCATCCAGTATGCCTGGATTCAGTGTTTAGCAAAAAGAACATTTGGAACTAATATAGTATTGATTCCTGCCTTGGGAATGTTCTGGGTAATCAAAACTATGCAGTCTCCTAAAACTATTGGAGCCAATCTTCTTTCTTTCTTCCATATCCTCCTCTTCAAAACTAGTAAGTTGCTCTGCTTTTTCGTGCCAGGCTTAGTGTGGTAAGTTCAGAGTGGATTTTGTAGAGAACAGCTTACCTTTAGGTCTCATTCATTTGCTCAATTTCAGGGCATACATTACACAATTTCCAAAGAATAATTCAGACTATTCAGCAGTTTGCCTAGCTGCTGCTTCATTATGTCTATTGCTGTCACAACTTTTATAGAGTGTCCAATGGCCTTTTAAGTTTGACAAGCAAAAAACAGTAAATATTTTTCACAAATATTTTCCCTCTTCCACTTTGTGGTTCAATGTTTAACATACAAAATTATCTGCTGTGTTACTGTTCAGGCAGTTTGCAAACTTGTGTTTTTCATTATTGGAAGGCAACTCTTTAATTTAAAGATGGTGGTAAATTCTTGGTAATAAAATGGCAAGAAAGGCTCACTTCTACTTGCCATTTAGAAAGGGTTAGAAAGAATGAGAAGGTTAACCTTTGCTTTGTTTCCAATCTCCTTTTCTTGACTTGATTTTCATAAAAAGTAGCTTTGGAATTGAAGCCATATGTGTTAAAATAAAATTCTTTCTGTATAAGTATAATTATGCAAAAAGTTTCAAGATTAATCCAAGATGTTTAATGGCTTTAAATATCTGGGTGTTGTACTAGGGTTTAAGTCAGAGGTCTTCAAACTTCCCAAAGCATAGCTGACTGAAGAATTCTGGGAGTTGAAGTCCACAAGACTTAAAGTTGCCAAGTTTGGGGACCCCGGTTTAAGAACAAAAAGGTTCCAGTTGAAAATATGCCATGAATACCATAGAGATTCTTTCTTTCTTTCTTCCTTCCTTCCTTCCTTCCTTCCTTCCTTCCTTCCTTCCTTCCTT